>CM072663.1:122645160-122917660 GCA_036884735.1 Huso huso | reverse complement strand
TCCCAAAGTCCCGAAAGAGGGGGAAGCAAGTTGTTTCTGGGGGTGGCCATGGTGGAATGTCTGGCACCCCCCAACTCTTCGTGGCCGGCAGCTCCCTCTTCCAGGGCTCCCGCCACACACTATCCTGCCGCAAACGTGCGGCTGGGGAAGCTGGTCTCCTGACCTCCCCCCCCTTCTTCATGGCCGGCATTTCCCCTCCGTGGGGCTCCGACCACACGATCTCCGGCAGCGAAACTGCTGCGAGGGGAACTGGTCTCCTGACCTCCCCTTCTTCATGGCCGGCAGCTCCCTCCGTGGGGCTCCGGCCACAGTATAGCAACCCCAGGCGAAGCAGGACCCTCAACGACCCCAGGCGAAGCAGGATCCCTGGCGACCCCAGGCGAAGCAGGATCCCTGGCGACCCCAGGCGAAGCAGAGGCCCCGGCGACCCCAGGCGAAGCAGGATCCCTGGCGACCCCAGGCGACGGCAGCGGCCCCTCGGGAGGAGACGGCAGCAGCAGCGGACCGGGAGGCGGCGGCAGCAGCAGCGACCTCGAGGCGACGGGCAGGCGGACCCCTCGAGGCGACGGCAGCAGCGGACCCTCGGGAGGCGACGGCAGCAGCAGCGGACCGGGAGGCGAACGGGAGGGGAGCAGCGAGGCGGCCCTGAGCCCACTTCTCCCGCGCGCACCCTGTGGGAGGGGCAGCCCCAGGCGGCCAGGCAGCCCCAGGCGATGCAGGAGAGCTGGCAACCCCAGGCGATGCGGACCCTGCACCCCCAGGCGAGCAAAAGGCAGCCCCAGGCGATGCGGAACAGGCAGCCCCCAGGCGATGCGGAGCGGCTGGCAACCCCAGGCGCCCCAGGCGCGGAGCGGCTGGCAACCCCAGGCGATGCGGAGCAGGCAGCCCCAGGCGATGCGGAGCGGCTGGCAACCCCAGGCGATGCGGAGCGGCTGGCAACCCCAGGCGATGCGGAGCAGGCAGCCCCAGGCGATGCGGAGCGGCTGGCAACCCCAGGCGATGCGGAGCGGCTGGCAACCCCAGGCGATGCGGAGCCCCAGGCGATGGCAACCCCAGGCGATGCGGAGCGGCTGGCAACCCCAGGCGATGCGGAGCGGCTGGCAACCTTGGGCGAAGCGAGCCAGGCATCCTTGGGCGAAGCGAGGCAGGCATCCTTGGGCGGGCGAGGCAGGCATCCTTGGGCGGCGAGGCAGGAGTCAGGACAAGCTGGGGTGCGGGTGTTGGCCCTCTTCTCGTCCTCTGCGGCCGGGCGGTTCTTCCCCATGCTTCCCTCAGCAGCCTATGCAAGGGCTGCTGAGGACCGCCAGCATCTAGTCCTGGTTTTTCTCGTGAAGGGAGAGGTAGCTCCTGCTCCTCTCCTCGTGACGGTGGGGGAAGTGATACCAGCAGGCATTCATCCTCTGCTGGTTGGGGAAGTGTTACCAGCAGGCATTCCTCCTCTGCTGGTGGGGTTGGCGGAGGCGTGTAGTCTCCTGCCGGTGAAGGTGGCGGAGGCAGAGGCAGCTCCTGCTGCTCTGCTCCTGCCAGTGGAGGTGGGAGCGGCGTGTAGTCTCCTGGCGGTGGAGGTGGGAGCGGCGTGTAGTCTACCCTTGTTTCAGGGGACTGGTGCGGCCCTTCCTCTCTTGCAGGGGACTGGTGCGGCTCTGCCTCAGAAGGGGAGACCAGCAGGCATTCACCCTCTGCTGGTGGACAGGGACCCAGCAGGCATTCACCCTCTGCTGGTGGACATGGCGGAGGCAGAGGCAGCTCCTGCTGCTCTGCTCCTGCCGGTGAAGGTGGCGGAGGTAGAGGCAGCTCCTGCTCCTCTCCCTCAGGTGGTGGTGGTGGAGGCAGAGGCAGCTCCTGCTGCTCTCCTCCTGGCGAAGGCGGCAGGGGCTCCTCCCCTTCTGGCTGCAGCAGGGGAACCAGCAGGCACTCTCTCTCTACTGGCAGAGGTGGGAGCGGCAAGTCGTCCTCCCACGGTGGTGGAGGCGGCACCAGCAGGTATTCTCCCTCTGCTGGCGGAGATGGGGACAGCAGGCATTCTCCCTCTGCTGGCAGCTTGGGTCCTAGGGCTGTGGAAGCCCCGACCTCCCTCTCTTTGGGCTGTGAACGCACCGACTCCTCCCTTTTGGGCTGTGGACGCACCGACTCCTCCCTTTTGGGCTGTGGACGCACCGACTCCTCCCTTTTGGGCTGTGGACGCACCGACTCCTCCCTCTTGGGCTGTGGACGTTCGGGCTCCTCCCACTCAGGCGCAGGACGTTCGGGCTCCTCCCACTCAGGCGCAGGACGTTCAGGCTCCTCCCACTCAGGCGCAGGACGTTCAGGCTCCTCCCACTCAGGCGCAGGACGTTCAGGCTCCTCCCACTCAGGCGCAGGACGTTCGGGCTCCTCCTCCCCTGGCTCCTGCTCTGGGCAGTCCTCGTCCTCATGCCCATAGGCAATGCACATGGTGCACCACCTTGGCTCCCTCTGCTTCCTCCTCACTTTTCCCCTCTCTGCCTCCTTCTCCTCACCTTCCTCATTTGGGCTGGTTCCTCCTCCTCCCTGGAAGGGGCAGACAGCCACCGTGTGCCCATACACCCCGCAGGCAAGGCACCAGCCTTGGTCCTCCAACCTGCCGAGGAGCTCCTCCAGCTCACTGCAGCCGTCTCTCCAGTTCCAGCCTTCCATTGTATTTTGTTGTGTTTTTTTTTTTTTTTTTTTTTTTAAACAACAAATTGCGGTTCCTGCTCTCGCCTGAGTCCTGGAGGCGCTGTTGATCCCTCTTCTGGACACCACGTGTCACAAAGACGGCCGGAGTGGGTGGCGTCAGACCAGATGCAGGAAATAAATAAACAGAGAGATGTGGTTTGGTATAAGCTGGGCGCGTGATCGCGCTCAGCATTTAATAAACACTACAGAAAATAAAAAGGTTTGCAACAAAACACAGGACACGGCACTATATGCCAAAATAAACAGGTAAACAAAACGGACTAGACAGTAAACAGACAGTGCACAGACAGTGCACAGACAGACAAAGACAAAAAACACGGTGAGTGAGACAGTTATTCACTTTATATTTACGTTCTTACTTTTTACTTTCTCCTTCTCCACACTCGTTCTCCACTCACCGAACACCTACCCCCAGTGAGTGAAAACATGCAGCTTTTATGCAGTTGTACCGAGATTCGATTGCTAGTCAATCATTCAATTGGAATCTCGGTACAACTGCACGTGAATTAATTAAAGTGCAATTCCCCGTGCTCACATACTATTACTTTTTACTTGCACGTGATGTGATGTGCCATCCCCGTGCCTAAATACAAATATACAATTTACACACACGTGAAACACAGACCCGCTTATATCCCGTGTACCAATGCTTATACACCAACATTTACACACAACACGTAACATATAACATACACAGGGGGGTCACTTTGCCACAACCCAGTAAAGACTTTCTACAGAATGATCCAAACAATCCACCATTTGGACAACGTTAATGAAGCTATCATTAACAACAAAGTACCACCAGGAATGCTGAAACAAACCCACCACTTACAATTCTACATCAAACCAGCCCTGCCAACTCCAGCCACGGCAGAACTCTTAGTAGCCAATGCTAAAAATTGGATGCACACAAATCTTCAAATCCTGCAAATACATTACGAAGATACACTCTCCAGAATACAAACAGACCTGCACAAAATACCAACCAGGAACTGGCAGGAACCATTTCAGAAGGCGAAAACTTGGGCCTACAGGAATTTTAGGAAGAAGATCAAGCAGACAACCTTCCAGACAGCTTTTCTAATAGCACAAGAAAATCTGGAGCCACTGCAAGCAACCCAGCAACCCCAGCCGAGCCTTAGCAACAACTCCTTCGCAGTGCTGGCAGACAATGAACCTCTGCCCCAGAGACCTCTACCCAAGAGGCCCAACAAACCACACACCAGCAATGTGGCCACCTACATTTCAGAGGACATAACCAGGATCTCAACCAACCAATCGCAACCAAACAACAACACCAGACAGAGGAGCACCTTAGACCAACCAACAGAAACAAATGAAGACTGGCTGAACGTCAAAGCTCTTACATATGCTGCCCAGCTCAACACACCTACTGGACCCTCTGAACCAACCTCCGACTCCAACCAGACTCCTCCTGCCAACCACCACCCTAACCCTAACCCTAACCCCAACCCTAACCCTAACCCTAACCCTAACACCGACCCTAACCCCAACCCTAAACCTAACCCTAACCCTAACCCTAACCCTCCTGCCAACCACCACCCTAACCCTAACCCCGACCCTAATCCTAGCCCTAACCCTAACCCCAACCCCAAACCCAAATCTAACCGCAACCCTAACCACACGTCTATCCCCAACCCCTACCCCTAACCCCAACCCCAAACCCAAATCTAACCGCAACCCTAACCACACGTCTATCCCCAACCCCTACCCCCGCTGCACCCCCACCTCTAACCCTAACCCACACCACACCCCGACCCAGAGACTACCAGAGAACCGACGACTCAGCAACAGTCCAGCAACACTGCCCAGGAGAACCTACCAGGTTCACAGACACATCAACACGGACAAAAAGAACATAGACTGGAGCCTGCAAACTAACAAGAACATTCTCATCATTGGGGACTCCAATCTCCACAGAATCCCGGACCACACCCAGAGCCAAATACAGATTGAAAGCTACCCCGGAGCAAAATTCCTACATGCAGCCAACCTTCTGGACAAAGCCAAAACAGATAGAGGAGTGACCAAAGTGATCCTATCATTCGAATCAACAACAAGGACCAGAAAGTCAAAGAGACAGCTATCAAAAACCTACAAAGGATGTACAGGTCAGCAAAGACAACCTTCCCAACTGCAGAAATCAAAGTGCCACTGGTGAACTTCTCACGAGCACTAGACATGCAGGCCCAACGGAACTTGGAAGAACTAAACGGATTCATCTCAGCCAACCTACCACACATACCGCTATTACCAACTGAGAAATTTCAAGTAAGCGGAGACAACATCCACTGGACAACCAACACAGCCAAAGATATGCTCCAGCACTGGTGCCAGCATTTAAACTAGGAGACCCCACAAGCCCAAATATCTCCAGGGAGGGGGCATCCAACATAGTCAATCTATGTAAATACTTCACACCAACAGAGAGTCAAAACAGCCTTTTGAGCAAAGGCCTCTCCTTCATACCCACACCGCAAACTAAAAAACAAAACAGAAGCAGACACTGCGAGCAGAAACACAAGACTACCATAGGAGGCTAAAATCGCAACCTTCTTTGAAGAGGAAGGAGACTCAAATCACATACCCTTCCTACCCAAATCCAACTGGGAACCAAATAACAACCAAGTTCCACAGGAAATCACAGAGATTATTCTTGAAGATCTAAAAACAATACACAGCCTTAACCCAGGTAACTACAAAACAGAAGACAACCTAACAGCACCAGAAAGGATTGCACTTAAGGAATTACAAAAACATACCGACATCATTTTCAAACCAGCAGACAAGGGAAGTTCAGTAGTAATAATGGATAGAGAAGACTACATCTTTGAAGCCAACAGACAACTAAATAATCAAGAACACTACAGGAAATTAGACGCACCAATTTATCTTGATTCTGCTCAGGAAATTAACAGAATAATACAAACACTAACAGACCACAAAATAATTACTAGAAAACAGGCACACTATCTCAAGGGGGCAGACACACCCAGAGCACGCATTTTTTACATGCTACCAAAAATACACAAATCACCAGACACATGGACTATCCCACACACCATACCACCAGGCAGACCGATAGTATCGGATTGCAACAGTGAATCATATAGAATTGCAGAATACATAGACCACTTTTTAAACCCCTATCCACCAAACACACTAGCTACCTTAAAGACACATATGACTTCATAGACAAAATTAAAACACTCAAACTACCAGAAACAGCATTTTTCTCTTCACAATAGATATAGACAGCTTGTACACAAACATAGAGACCAACGCAGGCATTGCAGCTATCAGGAAATGTCTAAATCTAAACCGATCCAACCAGACCAGACGAGGAACTGATCAAACTCCTGGAAATCAGCTTAACGAAAAACGACTTTGAATTCGACAACCAATTCTACCTCCAAACCAAAGGAACAGCGATGGGGAAACGCTTTGCCCATCATATGCTAACATCTACATGGCCGATTGGGAAGAAACAATCCTCCCAGATGCCCACACAGACCAACTCACTATTTCAGGTACCTAGATGACATTTGGGGCACTTGGACACATAGCATGGAGGAATTTACACATTTCATCTCGTTACTTAACACACACCACCAGTCCATCAAGGTAAAATACACCACACATAACAGCAAAGTAAACTTTTTAGACACCACCACTTACAAAGGACCACATTTTTCACAAACACACCAACTAGACACCAAAGTATATTTTAAAGAAACTGACACACACACTCTACTACACAAAACCAGCTATCACCCTAAGCACACGTTTAGAGGTTTAATAAAATCACAACTACTCAGATTCCACAGAATTTGCACACAACATACTGACTTCCAGGCAGCTACCAAAGTCTTATTCACAGCACTCAAGCAAAGGGGGTACTCCCGTTCCTTCCTCAGAGGAATAAGGAAAACCTTCTTAGAACAAAAGCCTAGAGACAACAAAAAGATTATTCCACTTATAACTACCTACTCACATTTTAGTGTGGCAGCTAATTCACAGATAAAACAAAACCTAACCAACAAATTACAAGACACCAACCTTCTTACAGGACACAAGATCATCTCAGCCTACAGAAAAAACAAAAACTTGACCAACTATTTAGTGTCCAGTAAACTGCCTTCACTTAATCGCAAACCAACAAAAGCATCACGACACTTCAAGCAACTTTCCTCCCTCCTGAGCCAATCCACAGGCATCACATACAACATTCCACAAACCTTTACACAAAACAGCAGGAACTGCATCTAAGCAATACAATGCGATACATGCAAAATCACTTACATTGGAGAAACAGGCAACACTATCCGAGTAAGACTAACACAACACATCTATAATATCAAACACAAAAAAGAATCACAAACACCTCTAGTAGCACACTTTCTACAACACAACTTGGAATCTCTGAAAATTACAGGGCTGGAGAGGAACCAGAACTGGACAATCGGAGAAAGGAAATGGAGAGAAAAAGACTGGATCAACAAACTACAAACAACTTTCCCGCTAGGCCTGAACATTAGAAACTCCACGATAGACCTACACTAGAAAAGGAGCTCCAAAACAAAAAAAACAAAGAAAGAAATCCAAAAAGAGCCAGATGGCCAGTGCATCTTTCTTTCCCTGAAAAACCAACCAAGTGTGGAGTTCTCAGGGAAACAAAGTTCCTACCTCAACCTAACCCTAACCCTAACCCTAACCCTAACCCTAAACCCTAACCCTAACCCCTAACCCCTAACCCTAACCCCTAACCCCTAACCCCTAACCCTAACCCTAACCCAACCCTAACCCTAACCCTCATTACAATACCACGATTTTGATACAATAACACTGGTGTTTGAAAATCCTGTCCATCATGTCACCTGGGAAAAGCACAGCTGTGTGGTGTGCAGGGTGAGTCACAGTCAGGGGTGCGCAGGAGGAATTGCAGGGTATCATACAGTCAGGGGAGAGCAGGTTAAGACATTGGCTGTCTTGAAGTCGCTGGTCTTCGCTGGGGATTCCGCGGGGAGCATTGCTTTGGCTCTGGCGCGCCTGTTGGTTATGGAGGCAAAACTGTCAGGGCCTGTTTCTCCTCACCGTGATACAGTGGACCCTGCTGGCAGGTGCCCAGTGAGCTCAGAGTGGACACCTGCAGGGCTGGCCTTTGTCCTCTAGAGGCTGGTAGCTTGCTGACATCCCCTCTGGAGTTCCTGGGTGTAGAAGAGGAACCAGGCTCGGTCGTGGGATCGGAGGACGCCCGCTGAACCTTCAGTTCTCCTGAGCTGTGTTTTGTGGTGATGGAAAAAAAATTATTGGATATAGTAAATATACAGTAATCCGTCGCATATCTGCCTGCCGTGGGACCAGAGTAGAGTAAGGGCGGATATGTAAAAAGGCGGATAAATTAATCCTGTTTTACACAGCTGTAACAATTATTATTGTAACGACCCGGACAGCTTGGGGCTCAGAAGACCCGCTGCTGTGGTTCTTATGTGTTGTACGCGTTGTGTGTATTGTTAAACTGGTATGCATGCGAGTGTGTATGCGCAGCCGAGTCAATGGGGTTGTTAGATTGCACGGCTCCGTGTGAAATGGTGGAGGAGCCGTTAAAAAAGTGTGTGTCAGTTTTTTGAATGAGAAACAGTACCTGCCTACAGTGTGAGAATGGAAGCCAGCTACAGTTGTTTGTGGTTAATAAATAAAAGACAGTCACCTTGTCAGCGACTTTATTGCTGGCGCTGCAAAGAAATGGGACGGCGGTACATTATATTTACACAATTATTGTTTTGAGATTCAGCTTTTATAAGGGAACTCCCCTAAATCCCTTGTTTAGAAAGATGTATTTTATTAATGCTTGTGACAGAGTAGCCGTCTGCAGTGTGGGTGTGTGCATTCACTGCTGAGTGACAGGCAGGAGATCGAGACGGAGGTTGAAGTTAATACGCCCCCCACAGGAGAACAGGATTTATTTACATATCAAGTCAACACACTGAACAGCTCACGTGACACTACCAGCAATGGTTGCACACGGAGCACATACAACACAGTGTACGAAAACTCTCGTGGATCTACAATCTCTGAAGTAATCTTCTCTGTTCAATAATAAACTAACGTTGATGAAGCGATTGATCATGGCGGATAAACGGTTAGGGCGGATATGTGACGGGCGGATACGTGACGGATTACTGTATATATTTTAAAAGAACACACATTATGTAGTTTCAGAGGGGTGTATTTGGTTAATTATTAGTATCATGTGTCCAGGTAACCTTTTCAAGTGGTATTTATTGAAGCTTGTTTTGTTTGCCCTGCTGATGTCCATTTGAAAGTAATGAATGAAGCCATTTTCATTTAAAATCTGTGTCTGTGCTTAGCTTGCAGCTAAGGGGTTGAAGGCCACTCAAGTTGTGACTTCTCCTTTGGCGGGAGCAGCACTATCTTCAGCTGGGCCTGGACAGGAGGAAGCAGCTGCTAAACCAGCAGCTCCAGCAATATCTATGACAGCTGCTCTCGTGGATGTAGGAGCTGCACATGCTGTATCACAGGTAACAACCGTCACCTATCCTTAGAAGCCTCAAGATCTGGGATACAAACAACCTACTGAAATACTGAATAGAATATAAGGTTTAAATCCTTGTTTTTACTATGTTATAAAAAAAAGGAAAGTGCTAATATTTTTATGTGCTAATCTGAGCAAGCATTTTGTTTCTGGTGTGATGCTAACCTAGATTTACAGATGCATGTGGCTTGCATAAGGATGCATCTATTCAAAGCAAAAAAAAAGAAAGAAAAAAAAGAACTACCACGCTTTACCACCCTCTAGATTACCTACAGTGCTTTCATGCAGGTTCCCAATATCAAATCAATCAATCAATCAATCTTTATTTTATATAGCGCCTTTCATAGTGGACCACCATCACAAAACGCTTTACAAGATGCAGTAACAGCAAGAAAAAGCATAATACATTAAATGCAGTGGAAAGTGCCTAATACATGAAATAGTAGCAACAACACAGCAGCTAATAGCAGAGATCAGGCTTAAAGAGCATGGAAAGCAAGAGAGAACAGGCAGGTCTTGAGAGTTGATTTAAAGCGAGCAACGGTGGGAGCATCACCTACCAAAGCTGGGAGAGAGTTCCAAAGAGTCGGAGCCAGGAAGCTAAACGAGCATTCTCCAAGTGTGGTGCACTTTTGCTTGGGGATAACAAGCAGGCCAGAGTCGGAGGACCTCAGCTTGCGGGCAGGGACATAGCGGGTCAGCAGGTTGAGGAGGTACTCGGGACCTGTGTGATGAAGGGCATTGCAGGTGAGCAGGAGCGTTTTGAAAGTAATCCTGAAATTTACAGGTAGCCAGTGCAGCTGGGCAAGACGGGGGGGTGGTGATGTGATCACGTTTTTTACATCTGGTAAGGATCCTGGCTGCAGCATTCTGAACTAGCTGCAGTCAGTTTATAGTGTGTGCCGGGAGACCACCATATAGAGAGAAGCAGTAGTCGAGTCGAGAGGAGACAAATGCATGACAAAGTATCTCCGCATCCGAGAGGGAAAGGTAGGGATGGACTTTGGAGATGTTTTGAAGATGGTAGAAGGAAGATTTGACCACGGAGATGTGGGCATCAAAGGAGAGGTTGCTGTCAAGAAGTACACCAAGGCTTTGTACTGTGGGGAAGGCAGCAACAGACAATTTCCGAGGTTCAGGGCAGCTATATTGAGATTCTTATGTTGAGATTTAGATCATACTAGAAGGAGTTCAGATTTGCTAGTGTTCAGCTGAAGAAAATTGGCAGACATCCAGGCCTCAATGTCTTGAATGCAAGCCGAGAGCCGGACCATGGCAGAGGGGCTTCCAGGGTTGAGTTTTAAGTAGAGCTGGGTGTCATCAGCATAGGAGTGAATTCTGTACTCAAATTATTTTTTAACTGTCTATCCAAATAAAGCAGTGCTTGCTGGTGGGAAACGTGCAGCTCCCAACACTGCATATTTGGGTAAGCCGTGAAGTCTAGACGAATGAAAACCCAAGCAGGATAACCAGAACATAGCACCTGTGTCTCAGGGTTTTCATAATACAGTATGTGCAGTCATGACTTTTATTTATGATGTAGGAGGATCTTGCAGTGCCCAGAAAGAACACAGAAGAAACTAAAAGGGCCGATTTGTCCGTTATTCAGGTAGATATTATTTGCATAAGGCTAATGACTTGTTACTCAACAATCTAAATGGCTGAATGTTTAACCAGACTTATCAAACAGCTAAAGAATACTTTTAAACACATTCAAACCGGTACTTGTTTTGGATATCTGCATGTTCCCAGAAATTATAGTCCAGAAGTCATAGGATCAGAGACCATAGTTTTTGGTTCTGCAATAATTTTGCTTACAAAAAATATTCTTGAATTGGATACTTTCTGGATTTTCAAATGCTGCTCTTAACACATCTGCTTTTCCCCCTTTCATATGTTTAAACTCATTATAAATTAACCTGTGATGACTTGAATAGATGATTTCTATTTTACATGGGTTATGTGCTGTTTTGAGCTTGAGCTGTTTGTTCTTAAGAAAATATATATATAATACTGTATATATATATATATATATATATATATATATATATATATATATATATATATATATATATATATATATGCCTTGCAAAAGTATTCAGACCCCTGACCAATTCTCTCATATTACTGAATTACAAATGGTACATTGAAATTTCGTTCTGTTTGATATTTTATTTTAAAACACTGAAACTCAAAATCAATTATCGTAAGGTGACATTGGTTTTATGTTGGGAAATATTTTTTAAGAAAAATAAAAACTGAAATATCTTGCTTGCATAAGTATTCAACCCCCACACATTAATATTTGGTAGAGCCACCTTTCGCTGCAATAACAGCTTTAAGTCTTTTGGGGTAAGTATGTACCAGCTTTGCACACAGTGTCAGAGTGATTTTGGCCCATTCTTCTTGGCAGATTTGCTCCAGGTTGTTCAGGTTGGTTGGACGACGCTTGTGGACCACAATTTTCAAATAGTGCCACAGATTCTCAATGGGATTGAGATCAGGACTTTGACTGGGCCACTGTAGGACATGTTGCTTTGGCCTTGTGCTTGGGATCATTGTCCTGCTGAAAGGTGAATTTCCTCCCAAGCTTCAGTTTTTTAGCGGACTGAAGCATGTTCTTGCATTATTTCCCTGTATTTTGCTCCATCCATTCTTCAAACAGAAGACAACCTAACAGCACCAGAAAGGATTGCACTTAA
The DNA here is from genome assembly GCA_036884735.1 of Huso huso. Classification (NCBI taxonomy): domain Eukaryota; kingdom Metazoa; phylum Chordata; class Actinopteri; order Acipenseriformes; family Acipenseridae; genus Huso; species Huso huso. The sequence goes on along the minus strand of CM072663.1, from coordinate 122,905,684 downwards.
GGAATTACAAAAACATACCGACATCATTTTCAAACCAGCAGACAAGGGAAGTTCAGTAGTAATAATGGATAGAGAAGACTACATCTTTGAAGCCAACAGACAACTAAATAATCAAGAACACTACAGGAAATTAGACGCACCAATTTATCTTGATTCTGCTCAGGAAATTAACAGAATAATACAAACACTAACAGACCACAAAATAATTACTAGAAAACAGGCACACTATCTCAAGGGGGCAGACACACCCAGAGCACGCATTTTTTACATGCTACCAAAATACACAAATCACCAGACACATGGACTATCCCACACACCATACCACCAGGCAGACCGATAGTATCGGATTGCAACAGTGAATCATATAGAATTGCAGAATACATAGACCACTTTTTAAACCCCCTATCCACCAAACACACTAGCTACCTTAAAGACACATATGACTTCATAGACAAAATTAAAACACTCAAACTACCAGAAACAGCTTTTCTCTTCACAATAGATATAGACAGCTTGTACACAAACATAGAGACCAACGCAGGCATTGCAGCTATCAGGAAATGTCTAAATCTAAATCCGGATCCAACCAGACCAGACGAGGAACTGATCAAACTCCTGGAAATCAGCTTAACGAAAAACGACTTTGAATTCGACAACCAATTCTACCTCCAAACCAAAGGAACAGCGATGGGGAAACGCTTTGCGCCATCATATGCTAACATCTACATGGCCGATTGGGAAGAAACAATCCTCCCCAGATGCCCACACAGACCAACTCACTATTTCAGGTACCTAGATGACATTTGGGGCACTTGGACACATAGCATGGAGGAATTTACACATTTCATCTCGTTACTTAACACACACCACCAGTCCATCAAGGTAAAATACACCACACATAACAGCAAAGTAAACTTTTTAGACACCACCACTTACAAAAGGACCACATTTTTCACAAACACACCAACTAGACACCAAAGTATATTTTAAAGAAACTGACACACACACTCTACTACACAAAACCAGCTATCACCCTAAGCACACGTTTAGAGGTTTAATAAAATCACAACTACTCAGATTCCACAGAATTTGCACACAACATACTGACTTCCAGGCAGCTACCAAAGTCTTATTCACAGCACTCAAGCAAAGGGGGTACTCCCGTTCCTTCCTCAGAGGAATAAGGAAAACCTTCTTAGAACAAAAGCCTAGAGACAACAAAAAGATTATTCCACTTATAACTACCTACTCACATTTTAGTGTGGCAGCTAATTCACAGATAAAACAAAACCTAACCAACAAATTACAAGACACCAACCTTCTTACAGGACACAAGATCATCTCAGCCTACAGAAAAAAAAAAAAAAACTTGACCAACTATTTAGTGTCCAGTAAACTGCCTTCACTTAATCGCAAACCAACAAAAGCATCACGACACTTCAAGCAACTTTCCTCCCTCCTGAGCCAATCCACAGGCATCACATACAACATTCCACAAACCTTTACACAAAAAACAGCAGGAACTGCATCTACGCAATACAATGCGATACATGCAAAATCACTTACATTGGAGAAACAGGCAACACTATCCGAGTAAGACTAACACAACACATCTATAATATCAAACACAAAAAGAATCACAAACACCTCTAGTAGCACACTTTCTACAACACAACTTGGAATCTCTGAAAATTACAGGGCTGGAGAGGAACCAGAACTGGACAATCGGAGAAAGGAAATGGAGAGAAAAAGACTGGATCAACAAACTACAAACAACTTTCCCGCTAGGCCTGAACATTAGAAACTCCACGATAGACCTACACTAGAAAAGGAGCTCCAAAACAAAAAAAAAAAAAGAAAGAAATCCAAAAAGAGCCAGATGGCCAGTGCATCTTTCTTTCCCTGAAAAACCAACCAAGTGTGGAGTTCTCAGGGAAACAAAGTTCCTACCTCAACCTAACCCTAACCCTAACCCTAACCCTAACCCTAAACCCTAACCCTAACCCTAACCCTAACCCTAACCCCTAACCCTAACCCCTAACCCTAACCCCTAACCCCTAACCCTAACCCTAACCCAACCCTAACCCTAACCCAACCCTAACCCTAACCCTCATTACAATACCACGATTTTGATACAATAACACTGGTGTTTGAAAATCCTGTCCATCATGTCACCTGGGAAAAGCACAGCTGTGTGGTGTGCAGGGTGAGTCACAGTCAGGGGTGCGCAGGAGTGAATTGCAGGGTATCATACAGTCAGGGGAGAGCAGGTTAGCGTATTGGCTGTGCGAAGTCGCTGGTCTTCGCTGGGGATTCCGAAGGGAGCATTGCTTTGGCTCTGGCGCTCCTGTTGGTTATGGAGGCAAAACTGTCAGGGCCTGTTTCTCCTCACCGTGATACAGTGGACCCTGCTGGCAGGTGCCCAGTGAGCTCAGAGTGGACACCTGCAGGGCTGGCCTTTGTCCTCTAGAGGCTGGTAGCTTGCTGACATCCCCTCTGGAGTTCCTGGGTGTAGAAGAGGAACCAGGCTCGGTCGTGGGATCGGAGGACGCCCGCTGAACCTTCAGTTCTCCTGAGCTGTGTTTTGTGGTGATGGAAAAAAAATTATTGGATATAGTAAATATACAGTAATCCGTCGCATATCTGCCTGCCGTGGGACCAGAGTAGAGTAAGGGCGGATATGTAAAAAGGCGGATAAATTAATCCTGTTTTACACAGCTGTAACAATTATTATTGTAACGACCCGGACAGCTTGGGGCTCAGAAGACCCGCTGCTGTGGTTCTTATGTGTTGTACGCGTTGTGTGTATTGTTAAACTGGTATGCATGCGAGTGTGTATGCGCAGCCGGGAGTCAATGGGGTTAGTTAGATTGCACGGCTCCGTGTGTGAATGGTGGAGGAGCCGTTAAAAAAGTGTGTGTCAGTTTTTTGAATGAGAAACAGTACCTGCCTACAGGGTGAGAATGGAAGCCAGCTACAGTTGTTTGTGGTTAATAAATAAAAGACAGTCACCTTGTCAGCGACTTTATTGCTGGCGCTGCAAAGAAATGGGACGGCGGTACATTATATTTACACAATTATTGTTTTGAGATTCAGCTTTTATAAGGGAACTCCCCTAAATCCCTTGTTTAGAAAGATGTATTTTATTAATGCTTGTGACAGAGTAGCCGTCTGCAGTGTGGGTGTGTGCATTCACTGCTGAGTGACAGGCAGGAGATCGAGACGGAGGTTGAAGTTAATACGCCCCCCACAGGAGAACAGGATTTATTTACATATCAAGTCAACACACTGAACAGCTCACGTGACACTACCAGCAATGGTTGCACACGGAGCACATACAACACAGTGTACGAAAACTCTCGTGGATCTACAATCTCTGAAGTAATCTTCTCTGTTCAATAATAAACTAACGTTGATGAAGCGATTGATCATGGCGGATAAACGGTTAGGGGCGGATATGTGACGGGCGGATACGTGACGGATTACTGTATATATTTTAAAAGAACACACATTATGTAGTTTCAGAGGGGTGTATTTGGTTAATTATTAGTATCATGTGTCCAGGTAACCTTTTCAAGTGGTATTTATTGAAGCTTGTTTTGTTTGCCCTGCTGATGTCCATTTGAAAGTAATGAATGAAGCCATTTTCATTTAAAATTCTGTGTCTGTGCTTAGCTTGCAGCTAAGGGGTTGAAGGCCACTCAAGTTGTGACTTCTCCTTTGGCGGGAGCAGCACTATCTTCAGCTGGGCCTGGACAGGAGGAAGCAGCTGCTAAACCAGCAGCTCCAGCAATATCTATGACAGCTGCTCGTGGATGTAGGAGCTGCACATGCTGTATCACAGGTAACAACCGTCACCTATCCTTAGAAGCCTCAAGATCTGGGATACAAACAACCTACTGAAATACTGAATAGAATATAAGGTTTAAATCCTTGTTTTTACTATGTTATAAAAAAAAGGAAAGTGCTAATATTTTTATGTGCTAATCTGAGCAAGCATTTTGTTTCTGGTGTGATGCTAACCTAGATTTACAGATGCATGTGGCTTGCATAAGGATGCATCTATTCAAAGCAAAAAAAGAAAGAAAAAAAAAAAGAACTACCACGCTTTTACCACCCTCTAGATTACCTACAGTGCTTTCATGCAGGTTCCCAATATCAAATCAATCAATCAATCAATCTTTATTTTATATAGCGCCTTTCATAGTGGACCACCATCACAAAACGCTTTACAAGATGCAGTAACAGCAAGAAAAAGCATAATACATTAAATGCAGTGGAAAGTGCCTAATACATGAAATAGTAGCAACAACACAGCAGCTAATAGCAGAGATCAGGCTTAAAGAGCATGGAAAGCAAGAGAGAACAGGCAGGTCTTGAGAGTTGATTTAAAGCGAGCAACGGTGGGAGCATCACCTACCAAAGCTGGGAGAGAGTTCCAAAGAGTCGGAGCCAGGAAGCTAAACGAGCATTCTCCAAGTGTGGTGCACTTTTTGCTTGGGGATAACAAGCAGGCCAGAGTCGGAGGACCTCAGCTTGCGGGCAGGGACATAGCGGGTCAGCAGGTTGAGGAGGTACTGGGACCTGTGTGATGAAGGGCATTGCAGGTGAGCAGGAGCGTTTTGAAAGTAATCCTGAAATTTACAGGTAGCCAGTGCAGCTGGGCAAGACGGGGGGGTGGTGATGTGATCACGTTTTTTACATCTGGTAAGGATCCTGGCTGCAGCATTCTGAACTAGCTGCAGTCAGTTTATAGTGTGTGCCGGGAGACCACCATATAGAGAGAAGCAGTAGTCGAGTCGAGAGGAGACAAATGCATGACAAAGTATCTCCGCATCCGAGAGGGAAAGGTAGGGATGGACTTTGGAGATGTTTTGAAGATGGTAGAAGGAAGATTTGACCACGGAGATGTGGGCATCAAAGGAGAGGTTGCTGTCAAGAAGTACACCAAGGCTTTGTACTGTGGGGGAAGGCAGCAACAGACAATTTCCGAGGTTCAGGGCAGCTATATTGAGATTCTTATGTTGAGATTTAGATCATACTAGAAGGAGTTCAGATTTGCTAGTGTTCAGCTGAAGAAAATTGGCAGACATCCAGGCCTCAATGTCTTGAATGCAAGCCGAGAGCCGGACCATGGCAGAGGGGCTTCCAGGGTTGAGTTTTAAGTAGAGCTGGGTGTCATCAGCATAGGAGTGAATTCTGTACTCAAATTATTTTTTAACTGTCTATCCAAATAAAGCAGTGCTTGCTGGTGGGAAACGTGCAGCTCCCAACACTGCATATTTGGGTAAGCCGTGAAGTCTAGACGAATGAAAACCCAAGCAGGATAACCAGAACATAGCACCTGTGTCTCAGGGTTTTCATAATACAGTATGTGCAGTCATGACTTTTATTTATGATGTAGGAGGATCTTGCAGTGCCCAGAAAGAACACAGAAGAAACTAAAAGGGCCGATTTGTCCGTTATTCAGGTAGATATTATTTGCATAAGGCTAATGACTTGTTACTCAACAATCTAAATGGCTGAATGTTTAACCAGACTTATCAAACAGCTAAAGAATACTTTTAAACACATTCAAACCGGTACTTGTTTTGGATATCTGCATGTTCCCAGAAATTATAGTCCAGAAGTCATAGGATCAGAGACCATAGTTTTTGGTTCTGCAATAATTTTGCTTACAAAAATATTCTTGAATTGGATACTTTCTGGATTTTCAAATGCTGCTCTTAACACATCTGCTTTTCCCCTTTCATATGTTTAAACTCATTATAAATTAACCTGTGATGACTTGAATAGATGATTTCTATTTTACATGGGTTATGTGCTGTTTTGAGCTTGAGCTGTTTGTTCTTAAGAAAATATATATATAATACTGTATATATATATATATATATATATATATATATATATATATATATATATATATATATATATATACACAGTGCCTTGAATTACAAATGGTACATTGAAATATTTTTATTTTAAAAGAAACCCAAAATCAATTATCGACCAATTATCTTGCTTGCATAAGTTTCAACCCCAATTAATATTTGGTAGAATGGTAAGAACATTAAGAAAAATTTCAGCCCATCTTGCTGTTTGATATTTTTGATTTTTCTTGAAGGAAACACTTACTGAAACCCCTCACAAAATCCTATTTTCAATGCCCCTTTATCTAATCTCCATTTATGACCCCTGGTCCTTTTTTTTTCTTTTTCAAGGAAGTCCCCGGGTGACATTGTCTTTTTTATGATTTTGAATGTTTGAATATTTTTAAGAAAAATAAAAAACGACATGCCTTTTAAATATCTTTGCTCTTCTTTGCTTTTCTAGAGCAGCAATAAGTATTCAACCCCATTGTAGAGTTTTAACATTACATTTAATATTTGGTTAGAGCCACCTTGTCTAGATGAAGACAAGTAACAAACTCCTAGCTTTTTTCAAGTCTTTTGGGGTTTCACTATCTCCCATATGATATTTATAATGAACATACCAGCTTTGCACACAGTGTCAGAGTGATTTTTGAATGACCCATTCTTCTTGTGTCAAATTTAACATTTGCTCCAGGTTGTTCAGGTTGGTTGGAGGACGCCAGGGACCACAATTTTCAAATAGTGCCACACATTTCTGATTCTCAATGGGATTGAGATCAGGACTTTGACTGGGCCACTGTAGGACATGTTGCTTTGGCCTTGTGCTTGGGATCATTGTCCTGCTGAAAGGTTTGTCAAAAGCTGGAAATCCCAATGCTTTGCAGTTTTTCAAGTAGGTTAGTTAGACATGATCTCCCTTTCCTAAAACCATGCTGGCTGTCACCCAGGATATTGTTACCATATAGGTAATTTTCCATTTTGGATCTTATTATAGTTTCCATAAGTTTACATATAATAGAAGTCAGGCTTATTGGTCTGTAGTTACCTGGTTCAGTTTTGTCCCCTTTTTGTGGATCGGTATTTGCTATTTTCCAGTCTTCCCCTGTGTCAAGAGACTGTTGCATGATCTTGGTTAGCGTTTGTAAATAACTTCTTTCATTACAGCTTTAAGTCTTTTGGGGTAAGTATGTACCAGCTTTGCCATTTTGGCCATTCTTGTTCCTTCCAATTTTAAGATCAGGACAAGATGCCCAAAAGGTGAATTCCTCCCAAGCTCCCTGCATTATTTCCCTGTATTTTGCTCCATCCATTCTTCCTTCAATTTTAACAAGATGAATCCCTGAATGAGAAGCATCCCCACAGCATGATGCTGCCACCACCATACTTCACTGTAGGAATGGTGTGTCTTGAGGCATGGGCAGTGTTAGGTTTGCGCCACACATAGCGCTTTGAGTTTTGGCCAAAAAGCTTTATCTTGGTCTCATCTGACCACAAAACCTTTTCCCACATCGCAGCTGGGTCACTCTCATTGAAGAAGGGAACTATGAAAAAGACCTAGGAGTTTATGTTGACTCAGAAATGTCTTCATCTAGACAATGTGGGGAAGCTATAAAAAAGGCTAACAAGATGCTTGGATATATTGTGAGAAGTGTTGAATTTAAATCAAGGGAAGTAATGTTAAAACTCTACAATACATTAGTAAGACCTCACCTAGAATATTGTGTTCAGTTCTGGTCACCTCGTTACAAAAAGGATATTGCTGCTCTAGAAAGAGTGCAAAGAAGAGCAACCAGAATTATCCCAGGTTTAAAAGACATGTCATATGCAGACAGGCTAAAAGAATTGAATCTATTCAGTCTTGAACAAAGAAGACTACGCGGCGATCTGATTCAAACATTCAAAATCCTAAAAGGTATAGACAATGTCAACCTGGGGACTTCTTTGACTTGAAAAAGAAAAAAAAGGACCAGGGGTCATAAATGGAGATTAGATAAAGGGGCATTCAGAACAGAAAATAGGAGGCACTTTTTTACACAGAGAATTGTGAGGGTCTGGAACCAACTCCCCAGTAATGTTGTTGAAGCTGACACCCTGGGATCCTTCAAGAAGCTGCTTGATGAGATTCTGGGATCAATAAGCTACTAACAACCAAACGAGCAAGATGGGCTGAATAGCCTCCTCTCGTTTGTAAACTTTCTTATGTTCTTATGTTCTTATGCTTTCTGGCAAACTCCAGACTTGCTTTCAGATGGTACTTTTTGAGTAACGGCTTCTTTCTTGCCACCCTCCCATACAGGCCAGTGTTATGCAGAGCTCTTGATATGGTTGACTGGTGCACCATTACTCCACTCCCAGCCACTGAACTCTGTAGCTCCTTCAATGTGATTGTTGGCCTCTGTAGCAGGGTGATTGCCCTGCACGTGTATTTAGTGTGGATATAATTTATATGGGGAAAAGGGTTTATTGTGTGTCGTTTTGGAGTTGATTTGTTTAATTGAATTATTGTTTTACAGACGGGCGCTCGATTGAGACTTGCTGCCTGCTAGGTTTGGTTGAGAGGAAGGGCAGCAAGTGATTGGCTGTGCTGGACCTCAATCAGCAGGTGGGCGGGTCTTGATCGAGTGTCCATCAGTTCAAAAACATCCGCGGAAGATGGTTCGAGGCGACTGCAACGCCATGCCAGAGGGGAGCGGCGTATACTTGGGAAGAGATGGTCCGTTCTGCAGGAACGACCGCTACGCAACCCTGAGACTGCAAGATATCCAAACACACGGATATTATTTTGTACCCTTTCCCTAATCCCTAATTAGGACGCTAACCTGCTCTCCCCTGACTGTATGACACCCTGCACACCATGGCTGCACTCCCCTGACTGTATGACACCCTGCACACCACGCCTGCGCTCCCCTGACTGTATGACTCACCCTGCACACCACGCCTGCGCTCTCCTGACTGTATGACTCACCCCTGCACACCACACCTGCACTCCCGACTGTATGACACCCTGCACATTGCTCCTGCGCACCCCTGACTGTGACTCACCCTGCACTCCCGACTGTATGACACCCTGCACACCACACCTGTGCTCCCCTAACTGTATGACACCCTGCACATCGCTCCTGCGCACCCGACTGACTCACCCTGCACACGCCTGTGCTCTCCTGACTGTATGACTCACCCTGCACACCACGCCTGCGCTCCCGACTGTATGACACCCTGCACATCGCTCCTGCGCACCCCTGACTGTGACTCACCCTGCACACCACGCAGCTGTGCTTTTCCCAGGTGACATGATGGCCAGGATTTTCAAACACCAGTGTTATTGTATCAAACTCGTGGTATTGTAATGAGAGCTTTAGTAGCAAGTGACTTGCAAACTAAATCTGTTAATTAAATCAATAGTTAATGCTTAATTGTAGCAGGTCACGTACATCACTGTCACAGAGTGACCCTAAAACCCGTCTTCCCTTGTACAAGTGCGAGCACTTTTTCTGAGTGAAAGGTATCTGCAGCCGAGAAGTCTGACTCTTTGATAGAAACAGTTTAATTTATTTGAAGTCTTCCCACTAATGATGGGAATGAGAATGCAGAGATGGGAGCCCAGCTAACAGGATTTAAGTTTTTGCAGGTATCAAGTAAAGGCCCTGGTTGCCCACACCTCTGATGTAAAACGCTGGATGCACAGGCCTGTCGTGGTGTTCGCAGAACCAATCCGAGCTGAGCCTGGCGCAGAGTTCAAATCCTGTTGGGAACGTGCTGAGTTATTAGACATGAATTGGGTGATCTGAAACTAACCTGTATTGACTGAAATAATATGATATACTCTTTGTCAATAATTATAGTAATACTGTATATATTTCTTCAGGAGAAAATGTTATTAGCAGTCTATGAAAGCACCTGCTGGAAGGAGTCAAACTTGGCAGGCTCTTATCATAAGGCCTTGTTAGCACATGTGACGGAAATATAATGAGTTCTGGTTGTAAATCTCCCTCTCGACCTGTGAGGGCACTAAGTAGTGAAAGGGAAAGGCTTTGAACAGGTTGTCCTGACAGTTCATTCCCTGGGTCGGGAGGTCAGTCAGCCTGGAAAAAGACAAGACTCCATTGCAGGAACGTATTGACCTGGAAAGTAAACGAGGTAGCAGCTGCAGGCAATAGAGTCAGCTGCAATCGTTTACCAAGAGGTCATGCATAATCGCATAAAAGGGGCTGGAGAATTGTAAATCTTTTCCTTCGCTTTTGGTTTCGAAATAGACCCGGAAGGACCTGTGCACTGTGTATTAAGAGTATCGTGAGTGTTTGTTTGTTTGTCTTGTCTATAATTGTTACTTGTGTGTTTATAGACGGCTAACACGTTACAGAGCTGTTGCTAAGAGCCAGCACTGAACCCGGAACAGCACTGCACTATTTGTCACTCTTTAAACTGTATCACCCACCACGAGCACTACAGCACGCACCCAGGACTGGTGACCGTGGTTGTATATTGTGGGAGAGCTACTGTGTTTATTGTTTAGGGCTGCAATCCCTGTTACTGTTCTCCGTGTTTTACGCATCGCTGTGTATAACCAGAGTTTATTATTTGGTCACCAGACCTGGATTATAAAGACAATAAAACGTTAGGTTATTATCATAACCCTGGTTCTCTGAAATAGAAATATTAACCATCACTAATGGGTTATTCCCCTTTAAGAACCCAAGAACTGAAAAGCATTATGCCAACAAACTCTCGCGAGAGTGCATGACGCAATGTGAGTTGCCCCGACAAAAGCACATTGCAGCCATTTGCAAATTCTCTTTTTACTTTTGAGTCTCGCGGCTCCGCAGCGACCGCGAAGACTGATGGTTAATATTTCTATTTCAGAGAACCAGGGTTATGATAATAACCTAACGTTCTCTTTCAAGTACGAAATATTAACCATCACTAATGGGTAAGTATACCCAATCTGTCGTGAGGACAGGCGCAAGACTCTTATGAGCTAACCGCGCTAGCAGTCCAAGGTGACAAGTTACTCACCGATCAATCTGTAGTTGAGGGGACGACCACCGAGGCAGCCCTCAACACTCTTGATCCAAAACCAGGACACAGCGGATCCACGATGTTCATCCTGTAGAACCTCGTGAACGTGTGGGGGGGGTCGCCCACACCGCTGCACTGCATATGTCCATGACAGATGCACCCTGGAACATTGCCCAAGAAGTGGCCTGCCCTCTAGTGGAATGGCCAGTGATCTTCTCAGGCGGGGGCAACTTTGCAAGTTGATACGCAATCTTCACGGTCTCCGTTAGCCACCTAGACAGGCGCTGTTTAGACAGAGCCTGACCTTGGGACTGAGAACCGTAACAAAGAGTTGCTCCGACTGGCGCCAACTTCTTGTCCTCTCCACATAATATGCCAGCACTCTGACAGGGCATAGCGTGTGGAGCATTCTGTCTCTGTCGGACTGAAAAGGAGGAAGGTGAAAAGCCTCCAACTCCACCGACTGATTGACATGGAAAGCCGAAATAGTCTTCGGCAAAAACGCAGGGTTGGTCCGGAGTGTCACCCGTGACCGGCCTTTCGCAAAATATAAAACAGGCTTTTGCGACGGAAAGTGCCTGCAGCTCACTTACTCGCTTAGCAGAAGTGACTGCCACCAAAAAAGCTGTCTTAAAAGACAAAAGCTTTAGCTCTGCGGAATGCATGGGCTCAAAAGGAGGTTTCGTTAGTGCATTCAGCATGACATTCAACCGCCAGTGAGGAACAACGTCCTTCCTTGGAGGACGGAGTCTCCTAGCCCCTTTCAAAAACTGTCCCGCCAGGAAATGTGCTCCTGGGGAGACTGAGTCGATCTTCACATGGCAAGCTGAAATAGCTGCCAGGTAGACCTTTAGGGTAGAAGGGCTCTTCCCATCGTCCAGCAGGTCTTGCAAAAACTGCAAGATCACTGCCATTGGACACATTGTGGGATCCTCTCCCTTCGACAGACACCATGTCTGAAAAACGCCCCACTTGTAGCCATACTGGGAACGAGTGGAGGCAGCCCTAGCGTTCTGTAGGGTGTCAATCACCCTATTAGACAAACCCAGACGGCTCAAATGGAGCCGCTCAGGGGCCAAACCCAGAGCTGTAGGCTCAATGGGTTGTGATGCCACAGAGCAACCTGTGCCTGGCTGAGCAGGTCGCGGCGACTGGGCAACTGCCAAGGCTGTCCGAACAGGAGCTGTATCAGTGAGGCAAACCAGGCTCTCTTGGGCCAGTGAGGTGCTACTAGTAGGACCGTGGCCCTGTCCTGTCTGATCTTCTCCAGACACAGATGTAGCAAAGCTATCGGCGGAAACGCAAACGCGCTGGCCATTGGTGAGCCAATGCGTCGACCCCTAGACACCCTTCGTCTCTCATTATGGAGAACCACAGGGTGCAATGCGCCTCCTGGGAGGCAAAAAGGTCGATCTCCGCCTCCCAAACCGTTTCCATATGAGGCTGACAACCTCGGGATGGAGTCTCAATCTGCGCTGCCTGGAACCTGCCTCGAGAGGAGGTCTGCGGCAATGTTCACCACTCAGGTAGGTGTACCGCTCGAGTGAGAGGAGATGGTGTACCCAGACCAGAAGCCTGTTGACCACCTTGTTGAGACTGGGTGATCTTGTACCACCCTGGTGGTTGATGTAAGCCACCACGTGTCTCCCCCTGATTTCCTCTAGAAAGAACTGAAGAGTGAGAAACACTGCTTGCAGTTCTAGAAGATTTATGTGTCGGCCCAGCCACGGAGGCCGCCAAACCCCTTGTGCACCCCGACCGTTCCACACCCCACCCCAACCATGGTTGGAGGCGTCGGTGGTAACGACTTCTCTTCTTGTGACCGCTCCCAGCCTGACGCCTAGGCGTAGGTGGGCCGGTTGTTTCCACCAAGAGAGAGTTCGGAGACAATATCTGGACACTGTCACCAAACTGTTGCAGTTCAGCATTGGGTGAGGGACCATCCTGTTGAACCAGGCCTGAAGGGGCCACATATGCAGGAGGCCCAGGGGAAGGGATTGAGAAGCTGCTGCCATCAGGCCCAGAAGTTTCTGGAATGTCACCACTGGTAAACCTCTGCCTAACTGGAATAGGTCTAGGCAGGCTGATATGCTTGACACTCTGTCGTCCGACAGCACTGCTGTCATGGATCGGGCGTCCAGACTCAAACCCAAGTAGCGCGCTACTTGAGCTGGCGTCAGTTGACTTTTCGCATGATTCACCTTCAGACCTAGTCTGGATAGGTGATCGGTGACAAGTTCCGTGTGTTGCAGCGCCTGACCTGGCGACTCCGCACAAATGAGCCAGTCTTCCAGGTAGTTTAGAACTCTGATACCGCTGAGTCTCAGAGTGGCCAGGATAGCGTCCATGCATTTTCGTGAAAACGCGTGGGCGCTAGGGATAGGCCGAACGGCAGTACACGGAACTCGTAGCCTTTCCCTTGAAAGGCGAACCAAGATACTTCTGGTGACCTGGTTTTATAGGAATGTGGAAGTAGGCGTCCTGCAAGTCCACTGTCGTGAACCAGTCGCCCGCCTGATGGACTCATGACAGCTGTCGCAAGGTCAACATCTTGAACCGCCTGCTCAGATACAGGTTGACCTGTCTGAGATCGAGGATCGGTCTGAGGCCGCCATCCCGTTTGGGCACCAGAAAGTATTTGGAGTAGAACCCCCCGACCATGTCGGAGGGTGGTAAGATGCGAATAGCCTGCTTTTGCAGGAGGGTCTTTAGCTCCTGAGCCAGTGAGTCGTTGGCACAGGGGTCCCTGACCAGCGTATGGCTGAATTGTAAGGAGTACCCCCGACGTATAGTGGTGAGCACCCACGAATCGCGGGTGCACTGGCCCCAGTACTCCAGATGGGCTTTGGAGAAGGGGCCCTGGGCCTGTGGCAGCAAATTCCTAGGGCTGCTGCTTTGGTTTAGGCGCCTGCGGTCTCTTATCAGGCGCATTGCGCTGGAACCGCCTTTGCCTACCGCGTCCCCGGCTTGACCTATCAGTGACCGCTGGAGAGCCACGTGGACCGCCCTGAGGCTGCCACTGTGGCCGAGGCGGTAGCCTCTGATACCACTGCTTCTTAGGCGGTGGTGCCGGCTTAGGGGCAAGGTCACTAAATGCCTTTGTCGCTTCCCTTGCCGCTTCCCTTGCCGCTTTGGACCGAAGCAACAAATCGTCCACTGCAGGGCCGAATGTATGCCCTGGCGTGATGGGCGCGTCCAGCAGAGCAGCCTTGTTATTCTCCGTCAGCCTGGCTTGAGAGAGCCACAGCTGACGGCGCGCAGCCACCAATGCTGCCATACTGCGCCCTGTTGCTTGACTCAGAAGCTGTGCTAGTCGTAGCAACATTCGGGAGATCAGCCGCAGCTCCTCTGTCTGATCGAGGGTCAGTCCCCCCTCAGCAGCGGAGCCCCAAATGTGGCTCTGGTAAGCCACCAAACAGGTATTGTAGTTGCCCAACCGGGCAACAAAGGCATTAGCGGAGTAAGCCTTCTTTAGAAGGACCTCCGTGACCCGACATTGCTTGTTTGGGCAAGCCGCATCTTTGGACAGCAGCGCAAGGTTCGCTGGTTGCGCCAAAGCTGGAATAGTGGACCCGACAGGAGGAAACTGGACCAGACCCCTTTATCCCCTCATGAACCCTATAGGTCGTACCTGACCTAGGGGACCGCAGGGGCTGTGGCCGGTGCTGCCACGATGAGGTCAGTTCCTGCCAAAAATCCGGGTGGATGGGCGGGCCTCAGAGGGTAGCTCCTCACGCCGTCATAAACAGAGCACCTCTCAACTGTCGCACTCGGCCATGGCACCCTAAGTGCGCCATTGGCTCGATGCATCAGGGGTATGATCTCCCCAGGCAAGGGAATCAGAGGCAGCGAGTCCAACGGTGGATCCTCTGAAAAGAACACCTCACGCTCCTCAGCTCCTTCTGAAGCGAGGACAGAGAGGGCGTCCTCCATTTCCCCCAACTCAACCTCTGCCAGTTCCGTGGCGGAGGGGGGGAGAGAGAAGCCGCTTGAAGGTGGAGCAACAGGCGCTCGCATCACAACAGGTGCTTGCACCACAGCAGGTGCCTGCACTGGCAGAGACTGCACCTGCAACAACTGGGTCAGAGTTGACTGCTGTTGCTGGAACATCTCACACATATACCGCCAGCGGTCCGATGATCGGGACCTGTGCCTCCTTTTCTTACCCCTTGGGAAGGAGAAGCAGGAGAGGAAGAGAATGAGGAGGAAGAGGGACTCCTCCTCCTGTGCTTCCTGGACTCCTTGGAACCCCGTGCCCTGGCACTGTGCTCAGCGGAGCGAGGCCTCTGGCTAAGCTCCCTGGAATGGCTGGAATGGCGCCCCGTGGAGCAGCGCTCTCCAGAACTGCGCCCCCTAGAGCGCCCCTACTACTACCAGCTGCCTCTGCAGGAGGTAACTGCACCGGGTAATGAGACATCACTGGACTGGCGCATAAGCCTGGACCGTAGTGATCGCTTGCTGAAAACAGCGCACTGCACACAAAAGGCAGGGTCTGCCAGAGCTTGCTCTGCGTGTTCCTGACCTAAGTAGCGCACACATCTTTCGTGGCCATCAGCCACTGGCAGCTTGGCGCCACAGTCAATACAACCGTGAAACATAGTAGTGTAGGTACCAACAGGCTTAGTAAACTAGTGTGGGTACCCAATGTAAAGTACACCCAACAGTTAGCTTGGTACCGAACCTGGTACTGAGCGTTTGTTCTAGGTACTGAGGGAGTAGGTACCAACAGACTTAGTAAAACTAGTCTGGGTACCAATAAAAGCCTGGTACCGAACGTCAGTTCTGGGTACCGTTGGTATCAACAGACCTAGTATGAACCAGTCTGGGTACCAAATAGGGCAGCAGTGTAGAGTAGTGGTTAGGGCTCTGGACTCTTGACCGGAGGGTTGTGGGTTCAATCCCCAGTGGGGGACACTGCTGTTGTACCCTTGAGCAATGTACTTTACCTAGTTTGCTCCAGTAAAAACCCAACTGTATAAATGGGTAATTGTATGTAAAAATAATGTGATATCTGTATAATGTGAAATAATGTATAATGTGATATGTTGTAACAATTGTAAGTCGCCCTGGATAAGGGCGTCTGCTAAGAAATAAATAATAATAATAATAATAATAATAATAAAATACCTACCGTCAGTACCAAAGCGTATGCTAATGCGGTAGCGTCCGTACCGAGCGTATGAAAACGTGGTACTGAGACGCGGTACTGTGTCTCCATAGAGAATTAATAAGTCAAAGGCTGCGTCAACTCTGGTACCGAGGTACAAAGAAGAAAAAACGCAAACCTATGCTAATGCACAACAGCAGCAGCCAGCAATCCTACAAAAGCAGGAGATCTCACAAAGAGATGCACGCCAGCTAACCGTACAGTGAAGAAGACTGTGTAACAGAACTATACTTCAAAGGTTGCGTCAGCTCTGGTACCAAGGTACAAGAAGAGAAAACGCTAACCTTGTGCTAATGCACAACAGCAGCCAGCAATCCTACAAAAAAGCAGGAGATCTCACGAAGAGATGCACGCTAGCTAACTGTACAGTCAAGAAGACTGTGTAACAGTGGAATGAGCAGCACGAATACTACACTCAATTACAGGTTATTCTCAAGCCTGAAAATAACCTCTGTACTACAGCCGTAATACAGTGTCCTGTGAGCCCACAGAACTGAATCCCGTTTTCTGTAAGAAAAAACAAGGGAAGGGGTATACAGTAATGTAAACAACACTGAATACACAAAATAATAAGTTCTTCGTTCTTGTGTGGATTAGACACAGGTGTTAAAAGCCAAGGACGCATTGCAAATCCACAATCACCTAAGGAAACTTTATTGTAATGTCTAATATGCCATTTTCTATACCAAGATTTCAGTTGTATAATTCAAATAAAATCTAGTGTAGGTCAGCTGTTATATAATGTACATATGCAGAATTCAGATTACAGTTGCATTGGTTGTAACATTTCTTGGTTGTAACATTACAGTGGGTGTAAATAACGGTATATTTTATAAATACAACAAACGTTCCATAAGGTTATAAATGGTTAAAGTGAATAAATCTAATTCATAACCACAAGCATAGAAAAGGCTACAATATTTTCATAACTACAAATATTGAATTATCTAGGTAATTAACTCTGGTCCTCCTTTTCCAAGTGCAAATTAACTCCTGATAAATTAGGACAATATAACAATCTCTTGACTAACACTTTTGAAAATCCCGGTCAGTGTGTGTTCTTAATCATCGTTTATTATTGTTTCTTTCTGTAATAATTCTATGGAAAATAAACAATTACCCCCTACCCCCTACCCCCCCCCCAAAACAAATCCCTGAAACACTAAAATAGATTTGTTCTGCCATAATTTGACAAGTAGACATACATTATTATATATATATATATATATATATATATTTTTTTTTTTTTTTTTTAAGGTACCCTACATGATCTTCCCAGGCTTTCTTTTCCCTTTCATATGCTTCTCTTCTTTTCAAGCTGCTCGAGTATTGGCTTGAGCCTGGAAAAACAGTTACAGGGTAATACAAAAACACCAGGAATAACTTCAGTCTTGTAAAAGCATCTTCCACAGAGGTGAAAAACTAATATTATAAAAATAGTGGCACCTCTCCTGTGATGTGAGCAAAACACTCCTTTAGAATAAATAAATATATGTATGTATACATAGAGAGAGCGAGAGATGCTTTTACCTTTAGTGCTTCCATCTTCCTTCTTCTTAATTCTGTCTCATCATTCGATTCCTGACTGTCTGACCCTTCACTGTCACACTATATAAAAAAAGGCAATTTAAAGGTTAAAGATTCTACACATAACAAAATATTTATGCAATGTCCCTTGCTTTAGGGTCCCAAGGCCCTATTTTCATACGTGACTAAATTGATTTAGGCAGGTGTAGTCACAGCTGGTATAGCCCCGGTTTTCGTAAATGACTAAAGAGGTCATGTATCAAGCGTTTGCGACGACATTAAGGCCATAGCGCCAAGTTTACGCCGGCCTTAAAATTAGCCTGTGTGTATCGCGACACTTTTGGCACGTGTTAGCAACCCCAAAATGCGCTCCACCGTGCAATGCGCTCCACCGTGCAATGTGCTCCACCGGGCAATGCGCTCCATGTGCTCCACCGTGCAATGTGCTCCATGCGCTCCACCGGGCAATGTGCTCCACCATGCAATGTGCTCCACCGGGCAATGCGCTCCATGTGCTCCACCGTGCAATGTGCTCCACCGGGCAATGCGCTCCACCGGGCAATGCGCTCCATGCGCTCCACCGGGCAATGTGCTCCACCGTGCAATGTGCTCAATGCGCTCCACTGTGCAATGTGCTCCACCGGGCAATGTGCTCCACCGTGCAAAGCAATCCACCGTGCAAAGCGCTCTACCGCTCGTTAGCCATAGATTTTAAGTCAAGCCTTAATTATATGCATGGACAAATTGTGTGGGGCTCATTTGTAAATGAAGTCTGTGATATTAAAATGAGATTTATGAAGCGGTAAAACAGCTGCACCGGCCCTAAAATGGGGCAACAGTGTGGAGTAGTGGTTAGGGCTCTGGACTCTTGACCGGAGGGTCGTGGGTTCAATCCCAGGTGGGGGACACTGCTGCTGTACCCTTGAGCAAGGTAATTTACCTAGATTGCTCCAGTAAAAACCCAACTGTATAAATGGGTAATTGTATGTAAAAATAATGTGATATCTTGTAACAATTGTAAGTCGCCCTGGATAAGGGCGTCTGCTAAGAAATAAATAATAATAATAATAATAATAATAATAAAATGGTCCACAAATAAATTTGGGCGCAAAGAAAAAGTCAGAAAGCAGCTGATAGGAAAGAGCATTATGGTAGCAGTCATAACCTATTTCTTACGATGGAGAGTTCAGGCTCCTAACCTTCCTGAACAGCCCAGGAACAGAGGGAGAGTACTGAGAGGAATGGAGAGTATTTAGGGTCTGCATTACCCTTTCTGATCTCCCTGACTATGAAGTTAAAGCTCACTTGCTAGCCACTGTAACACTCCAAACTTTTGGACAAACCTGGATTGATGTTCAACTGGATGAGTAGAAGCATAGGGATACAATACATCACAATGAGCAAGTAAGAAAAAATTGAGGTTCTTAAACGCTTGATTGATTCTGGTGTTTACCTTGGCAAGCAAGAACTGGCATTCAGAGGGCACAATGAAGGCATCAATTCCTCAAATAGAGGTAATTATGTGGAATTACTTTCTCTGATTTCTGACTACGACAGCATGTTAAGCAATCACTTGTCAATAGCCACAGTATTCTCAGGTACCTCTAACAAGATTCAGAACGAAGAAAAGCAGAAGTACAGGAAGCCGAGTACGAAGCTGTAATGCAGATTAAACAACCGAAGTTCAAAACGCAGCTCAGCTGTCTTGTGTTTGTAGGTATGTGACTGACAGTGTCCCAAAAGAACGGTTGTTCTGTGAAAATGTGTTACATTTACTAAAATAAAAATAATAATAAAATGCTTTCAAAAAGACCAAATTCCCATTGGGCTTATTTTTTTATTTTTATTTTTTAATTCTATTGATTTTGTAATATTACTATGCAGGACAGTCGCTATAAAATCGTTACCTTCATTAACAATGTGCACTGATTAATTAACTGATCAATTTGTAATCGAGTGACAGCCCTAATAAATACAAAAGCTAAATCTTGTATATACAATTCTAATCACACATCTTTATTAGAATGTTTGGCTTCAGTCTAATCCAATAACAGTATCAACTCTTCGAATCAGTTATCTTTATAGCAGTAGCAGTCTAAATTTACTTTGCATCTATTTCTTGTGCATTTGCAGTTTCACAGTTTAAAAAATTGCCTGTTTGCTGCCCATTCGTCCATCAGATTGAACGAACACCTTGCTCTTATCTGCCCCCTATTTTACTGCATTTAATCCTGTACTTTGAGTACTGTAATCTGTCAAGTGTTATTTAATCTGTAGTATTTTGTATTTAATTATATCTTGATGTAACTATCACTGACACTGTTATCTGCTCCATTATTGAATCATATTTTGTCACACTTGTACATGCTAGAACCAAAGTCATTGTATTTATCTTGCTCTTAATTGTATTATTACTTGTATTGTGATTCTTGAAATGTATTTTTGTTTACGACTGTAAGTCGCCCTGGATAAGGGCGTCTGCTAAGAAATAAATAATAATAATAATAATAATAATAATAATAATAATATCCTTATCTTGTTCACTACCAACAAGTGTACAGGCAGATGCAATTTCTTTGATTCCCTGAATATCAGAAGGCAATTCAAGCTTACCATTTTTAAAATATATTTCAACAATATATTTATATCTACAGCTACAGTATACACCACTAATTAAACAGTGATATGCACAAATCCATTGTGCTTTTCTTGTTACGTTAATGGACTGCAAAAACTAGAAACACCAAATAAAAAGCAAAAACCTGCAAGAAACAGAATTCAAGGTTGAACAAAGCAAACAGTACAAGGATAATGAATAATAATTAAAAGCCATTTGTGGGAAGTCTATAAAACGTAAAAAAAAATGGTCATACCAGTATGCCAGACTATTAAAATAATGCCTTCACAGCTTCAGTGTTGGCCTCTTCAGTAACCCAAATTAAAAATCACAAAAACATGCACCCGAGGAAGAAAACTGGCGTAGCTCGCCCCAATCTTCTCCCCACACACAGTAAATAGAACTGCAGATAGAAGTGTGCTCATTCAATCAGAAGGGTACCCTGCAGAGCTGTACCTACTCAAAACGAGTCCTGTGCCAATGATAGAACTGCACAAGACATATTTACCATCAACATCAAGTGACAGTGAAGAAGCGGTGCCAAGCTCTGTGCGTTGCTCCATGCTTCAAGGAGTATCATCAGGAGTACGCAGGATGGATCCCCTTTAAAGAAGAATCCGAGGGACACAATGGAGATGACCCCAGACGTCCAGAGAAGTGAACAAAGATAGAACAAGTTATATCCGGGCTGTGGGGAAGGAACCCCTGCAGCCCGGATATAACTTGTTCTATCTGAACCCCTGCACTCCTGGTCGTCCACGGAAGCAAATTGTGTCCCAACTAAAAGCAAGTGTCCACTTTTCCTGTGTAAACCATATGCAATGTGTGACATGACCTTAAATCATAAGACTCGATAGCTGATCGAGTCAAATATTGGTGTCATTCAAAGTCTGTGAAACCGGACGTACTTGTTATCCTAATACTAAATGTTTCAAAACCAAAATAACTTGAGAACCAATCACTGGGTTTAATATACCATGCAGAAATGCCAATAAAGGGTCAGGGGACATCAAGCATGCTGGGGGATGTCCTACCTGCTCTTTGTTTCTTGTGTTCCCACCTCCTGCAGAATTAGGCCTGCTTCCATAGATAGCTGCCAGCTTTTGCAGGGCACCCTGTTTACCATTTAATGTATCACATTTCAGAAGCAGCGCCGACTTTAACACAACCGCCTGCACAGCGACTTTAACTCACATCTATAACATTTCAGAACAGCCTTTTGTTTTTTCACTCAGTCTTCCTGCACAGTTTATAGCCTTGGCAATACATCCAAAAGTCAAATGCCAGGGATCTCGCAGATGCAGCTCATATTGGTGTGCATGGTTAAGCCTCTATATTAGACTGACTACTGTTCGCACTTCAGTTTTTCATTTACAGATATACAGTTTAGTCTGGATCCTATAAATTGATTTTATTTGATAAATAATTTATTTATTTACTATTCATTTACTGAGGAAATAATTATTAGCAAAATGTGTTGTGGGTAAGTGTCATAAAATATGTACATTAACATTTCTTACGAAACAGATGGAGTCCATCATCATACTTTCTAAGTATGGTTCACCAACGGTAAACTATTTACCACTTAAGCATTAGCACTATTTACAGTAGCCCATCAGTAAAATGGTGATGGAACACAAAATATTCAGCAGGTTCCTGCTTCCGCCCTATTTACCAGCAGTCAAGTGAGATGACATGCCCAGTGTCAGCTTTACACAAGTCTGGGGCTCATCCACGATACTGCCACATAACGCATGGTTTTTATATTTGGTTTGCATAATATTAGAGATTGGGTTTTCTGAACAGATAAATACTTCTGCTCAATTGCAATAGTCCATGAGGATAAGACTGACATATATACTTTATTTTTTGTGCTTTTTAGTGTGTTTTCTGCAAGAATGATACAGCTTAGAAATCAGACCGAGATTCCAACCTTTCAGAAAACAGTTTTTACAAAAAATACAATGTTGCAAGAAAAGGTTTTTACAATTAGAAAACACAAGAATCCATATCAATTGTCCTTCAGCCCGGGCCTTGTTTAACACAGCCTCTCTCTTCCGCTGCAAGAACTCCTCCACCTGCACTGCCCTCTCTGCAGCTGCCTGGCCTCTGTGTCTGAATTGTGGGAGTCTGGAACCAACTCCCCAGTAATGTTGTTGAAGCTGACACCCTGGGATCCTTCAAGAAGCAGCTTGATGAGATTCTGGGATCAATAAGCTACTAACAACCAAACGAGCAAGATGGGCCGAATGGCCTCCTCTCATTTGTAAACTTTCTGATGTTTTTATGTAACTGGAACTCACTTGGAGGTGAATTGCAGTTTGTTTGAAATTTTCTGGTGTGAAACCAATCAAAGCAAAATGGCAACATTTGAGGTTGTTTTTTTTTTTTTAATTATAGAGTCCAATGAGGATGTGGCTTATAATAAAAGGACTGCTCACGGGAGACTCCACTGCTGGTAGTACTAACCTGTTTGCATTTGCATGTTTAGACGCTAGTTCCAGTCTTTTCAATTGTTTTCTTACAGCGTCTGCATCAGATAGCTGATGAGCTCCTGCAGGACCATTGGGTAACACAGGGCTAGCAGCTGGTGGCACGTCCCTATAAATAACAATGATTCCACTTGGCTTAAAACAACGTGACCAAATGGAAAATGTGGAAACAAAACCTGCAGCATCAGTGGTGACATTACCTGTCAGGCATCTCTCCTGTAGATTTGTGTTGCTGTATTTGATCAAGTGCAGCATGGTAGTGCTCATACTGTTCTCTGTTTGCTTGAGGGGCAGGTGCGATTCCTCCACCACCTCCAAAGAATGAGGCCTTGGAGATGGAAACATACAATGATAGAATCACAGCGTTCAGTGATATACAATGATAGAATCACAGCGTTCAGTGATATACTCCAGAATCACCTCCAATATACAATGATAGAATCAAACCGCCAGTGATATACAATGATAGAATCACAGCGTTCAGTGATATACAATGACAGAATCACAGCGTTCAGTGATATACAATGACAGAATCAAACCGTTCAGTGATATACAATGATAGAATCAAACCGTTCAGTGATATACAATGATAGAATCACAGCGTTCAGTGATATACAATGATAGAATCACAGCGTTCAGTGATATACAATGACAGAATCACAGCGTTCAGTGATATACAATGATAGAATCAAACCGTTCAGTGATATACAATGATAGAATCACAGCGTTCAGTGATATACAATGACAGAATCACAGCGTTCAGTGATATACAATGACAGAATCAAACCGTTCAGTGATATACAATGAATCATAATGTTCAGTGATATACAATGATAGAATCACAGCGTTCAGTGATATACAATGACAGAATCACAGCGTTCAGTGATATACAATGACAGAATCAAACCGTTCAGTGATATACAATGAATCATAATGTTCAGTGATATAGAATGATAGAATCACAGCACTCAGTGACATATATGAAAAATCTTATTACTAAAGCATTACTGCCACAGGCAATAAATAAACTACTATCGCATTAAATACAATTATATTGAAATAATTCTTATGAAAAATATTACAAACTCTGACTTATAGGACAGAAGAAATACACTAATTTGTATAAATATATTTTGCATGTCAGAAAGAACTAAAATAAGCTTACAAAAAATGTTGGCATGATCTTCTTGTTGCCATTTTCAATGCCTACCTTCTGATCTGCAGCAGCCCCCCCCTCCTCCACTGGAGCTCAGCACATGCCTCCATCTGTGTTCTCTGGCTCTGTTCATTCGATGAAGCTGTTATGATAAAATGAAACAATTACAATTAGTGAAATTATATGTAGTGACCAGAGTAGAGGAATGCAGCTTGCAGATTATGGGAAAGGGGAGAGTACAGCCACGTTGAACACTGTACACAGTGCAGGTCATGCAAAATATCAAGTGCTTTTGTTAGGAAAAATGACACAGGACTGCATGAGTTTAATTTAGACTGCAAAGATATGACAAAACAACTGAATTAATATACAGGATAAAAAAAGCAAAAAGAAAATAGCTCACCTTTTCCCTTTCAAATCTTTTCACTTGGCCAGCCTTCAGCAAGTACATCTGCAAATTATTATTTTTTTACAATGTTTAGGATATCCATAAGGAACTCTTTATCACCCTGAGAAATGCATATGCTTTTTTAAAAACAGCCTGCAAACTTACAGAACAAAAGTACCCCAATTTTGTCTAAAATGATCTCTATAAAACGCTTCAGCCACCTGTGTGAATAACAATCTCCAATATGTATAAAATGGTGTAAAAGTAGGAGCCTGGATCCCATAACATATGCCCCAAAATATACTGTATAGGTATTACAGCCTCAAGAACATATTCCTATTTTTGAGCTTTTTGAGATGTTATAGTAATAAAATAATGACTTGGATCGCATTATTGAGGAGTTTGGTGAAAAAATGAGTGCTCAGGAGATAATTGATCAGTATGCACTACTATTATTATTATTTTTATTTTAGCAGACGCCCTTATCCAGGGCGACTTACAATTGTTACAAGACATCACATTATACATTATTTCACATTATACAGATATCACAGTATTTTACATACAATTCCCCATTTATACAGTTGGGTTTTTACTGGAGCAATCTAGGTAAAGTACCTTGCTCAAAGGTACAACAGCAATGTCCCCCACTGGGGATTGAACCCACAACCCTCCGGTCACGAGTCCAGAGCCCTAACCACTACTCCACACAAGAAGTATATGAAAAATACAGCGAATAAGGAGTGGGGCAGGGCTGGAGATGCAGTACTGAGTGTCCTGTTGATATGTAGTGCCTTTTAAACCTGTTTTACTATGAATAAAACAGTGCATGTAAAATAAACAGCGTGTGTGAAAATGAATTGGACCGGACGCGCCTGACAGGCGCTGAATAAATGGACCGCAAAGGGTTAAAAACAGCAGAGCTTAACAAAATGTCTGAAGAGAACATCCAGAGGAGTTAATGGTGATGGAGTTTAGTTAAGAAAACATTTCTCATGGGTGACACCAAGTCTTCAGCAGTGCGAAGTAATCTTGGAGCAGAATTATTTAAATAAATGTACCATTAACAACTGCCCGCATTGTGTACATAATTTAGCTACTTCCTGCAAATGTTCCAGTTGCTAGGAAAAAAAAAATAAGCTCTTCTGTTAATGGTTTCCAGTTTGACTAAAAACAAAGAACATTTTTATTATGGCTCTAATTTAACTTCATTGTACAATAGTTCCCCATTACTTATTTATAAACCCCATCTTTTGTGTGTGTTGTGCTGTGCAGTAATGTGCTGTGATGTGCTGTGATGTGCTGTGATGTGCTGTGATGTGATGTGCTGTGCTGTGCAGTGATGTGCTGTGATGTGCAGTGATGTGCTGTGCCGTGATGTGCGTGCTGTGCAGTGATGTGCTGTCCTGTGCTGTGATCCTGTGATGTGCTGTGCTGTGTTGTGATGTGCAGTGATGTGATGTGATGTGCTGTGCTGTGATCCTGTGATGTGCTGTGCAGTGATGTGCTGTGATGTGCTGTGTTGTGATGTAATGTGCTGTGCAGTGATGTGCTGTGATCCTGTGATGTGCTGTGTTGTGATGTGCAGTGATGTGCTGTGCTGTGTAGTGATGTGATGTGCTGTGATGTGCTGTGTTGTGATGTAATGTGCTGTGCAGTGATGTGCTGTGCTGTGATGTGCTGTGATCCTGTGATGTGCTGTGCTGTGTTGTGATGTGCAGTGCAGTGATGTGCTGTGCTGTGTAGTGATGTGATGTGATGTGATGTGATGTGATGTGCTGTGCAGTGATGTGCTGTGCAGTGATGTGCTGTGCTATGTAGTGATGTAATGTGCTATGATGTGCTGTGCTGTGTAGTGATGCAATGTGCTGTGCTGTGCTGTGTAACCAATCCTGAACTGCCTTGTATTGCCGTCTTCTGCTTTACCCCAAACTTGTGTTCTCACCTGTTTGTGTTTTATTAAGGGCTTCCTATCAGCTGCTTTTTTAGCTGCTTCCCCTGTCTTCTTCACAGTTAAAGGCACTCTGTATTTGGCAGCTGGTTTGGTTATTTTCAGTGCAGGAGCTACAGAGGTGGACGCTGAAGCTTGAGCTGGCCTTTTTGCTAAAGGTAAAAAAAATAGTAGCAGTAATAATACAGTAAAATGAACCATGAAGTATTTGTTTCATCCCATGCCCATGACTCACAGCACTAGCAGATATTTTCAAAGAGATTTCTAAGTAGGGCTTCTGTTTTTCGGTTATTAATTTAATTTCAGTGTTTATTTTTGGCAATTTTCGAGTTATGTAAATATTTTTTTTTTCGGGGCTTTTTGGTTTTTATATACTGTATGAAATTATTGTTTTCAGATACTTTTGATTATTTCTGTCACAATATACAAAATATAAACTAAAAGGTTTAAACAAATCACTTAACAAAACAAAAACCTACCTCGATGACAAGGAAAAACTAAACACGAAAAACACCCTGGCTAAGATAGGACAGCTAAGCTGTTTACCCGAACAAAACACTTTTACTCAGTACTTTCAATTACCCACTCTGATGCATGGACACAGACTCCATGAACTCCTTCACTTCCACACCCTGAACAATGTTACACACATAAGTACTGTGGTTAATTACTAATTACTATTAGAACAGCTGTGCTCTATTACCCTTCAAACAGTAATACATATATTAACATTTCAGTATCGTGATGCCCTCTAGTGGTTCATCCTCAAAATGACACCCTCCAAAACCTACCACCATGCTTCCCGTGGGAGAGTAGAGTAGACCTTCCATACACAGACTAATATAGTCTCCGTTCACCGCTCTCCCACAATGTATAGTAACTCGACAGCACTTCAATTCCTTCTTTCCTTTGCTGTCTTCTGCAACGAAATCCTTAAGGTCACAGCCATATTCATGTGGGGGTTTTGTGAGTTTATGAATTTTTTTACATTTCAGCACAATTTGCCATTCTGTTTTAAATTGCACAAGCATGTAAGCATGTAGAATTTGCTGCCACTCAGTAGCTGAGGTGGGTTTAAAGCATTCAGAACGAATCAATGTGAGATACAAGTCAGGAAGGAGAGACATTGCCCAACTGCACTGGGAAAGACTTCATTTTTTTAATTGAGAAACTATTTCCAGTGTTTTTCCGGTGTTTATTGGATAACCAATTTCATTTTTTTGTATCGGGTGTTTTATCAGTTTGTAACGTCTCGCTCTTAGCACACAACTAATCCCAACGGCGGGATTACCGCCCTGTATCAAATATACCCAATTAACAAGGGGGAAGGGCGAAGCGACAGTGCATCAAGGACGCGAGATCCCCCAATAAATACACTATAGAAACACGGGATAACCTCAAACATTTATTGGCTAAAATAATTGAAACTGTTCAACAAAACAAAATGGAAAAGAAGTTCCGAGCAAAAAAACAAAACATAAACAAGCCAGCAAAATATCCACTGCGAGAACAAAGTAACAAAATAAAACATAACAGAACAGTCCCGCAACAAAAATAAAAAAACAACGATCTCACCAAACTCCTGGGTACCCGCTTGCTTGAAGATCCTCTCAGAAGACGATGACCAGTAATCCACAAAAACTATGAACATGCACTTGAAAAACCAACACCGTCAGCAACGTGGTGCATTACAAGCCGGCTCCAGGCTTTAGCGATCGTGAGCAGCAGAGGTGAACGACACCGGATAAACAGCCTGAAACTGGCACAAAGCACTTGTTGATAAAAAAACAAAACAACTTCCAACAAGAACGACAGTCGAAGGTAAACAGGATCGCTCTACCATGGCAAAACCTCCCCGGGAAAAAGAACGCCGCCGACTTTTCAAAAACAAGGAATAGAGTCCCTAAACAGGAACTAAGGAGACGACAGGAACTCACAAGGCAGGTAAGCAGCACCCCCCTATGGCGTAACAAAGGTACTATTTATACTTGTCTAAAACAATCTTTCCATTAACAGCGCTGCCGCTTCCAGCGAATAAGAACCTCGAAATGTATATGGAACCTGGCCAGGCTTCCGTGCTGCCCAATTAAGGCGCAACACATGGTACGTTTATTGTACCATGTAGAACCAAACATTCAATTTAAGTGGCAGTGCCACAAGTTAAAACCAAAAATCAGAAGCCCTAGGTATAAGGGTTTAACACAAAAAAAGAAATTGTAGCTTATTTGTAAAAAAAAAAAAAAAAAACAAAACCACATTCATTTATCAGGAAGTATAAAACTGCTGTGTCCACAGAACATTTGCTAAGTATTGTTATTTAAAGCTTACCTGCTTACCTGCCTGAGATGCATTCATTTTAGGCTGGTTTTGAAGAATTGTATGGCTGAATTCCTGAGCAATAAGCTGCAAAAAAAGGAATAAAATCGATCAAATAAAATAGGTGTAGAGGGGGCTGGGTTTAATTTAAATACAGATATAATAGTCTTTTGGGTCCACACTGAACTGCACTGAACATTAGTGATACACACTATTGAAAAGAGATAAACACTATTGAAGAGATACACACTATTGAAAATAGATACATGCTATTGAAAAGACAAGCACTATTGAAAAGATAAACGCTATTGAAGAGAAACATGCTATTGAAAAGAGAAACACACTATTGAAAAGAGATACACACTATTGAAAAGACAAGCACTATTGAAAAGATAAACGCTATTGAAAACAGAAACATGCTATTGAAAAGAGATCCACACTATTGAAAAGAGATAAATACTATTGAAAATAGATACATGCTATTGAAAAGACAAGCACTATTGAAAAGATAAACGCTATTGAAAACAGAAACATGCTATTGAAAAGAGATACACACTATTGACAAGACAAGCACTATTGAAAAGATAAACGCTATTGAAAAGAGAAACATGCTATTGAAAAGAGATACACACTATTGAAAAGAGATACACACTATTGACAAGACAAGTACTATTGAAAAGATAAACGCTATTGAAAACAGAAACATGCTATTGAAAAGAGATACACACTATTGAAAAGAGATACACACTATTGAAAAGACAAGCACTATTGAAAAGATAAACGCTATTGAAAACAGAAACATGCTATTGAAAAGAGATACACACTATTGAAAAGAGATACACACTATTGACAAGACAAGCACTATTGAAAAGATAAACGCTATTGAAAACAGAAACATGCTATTGAAAAGAGATACACACTATTGAAAAGAGATACACACTTGAAAATAGATACATGCTATTGAAAAGAGATAAACACTATTGAAAATAGATACATGCTATTGAAGACAAGCACTATTGAAAAGAGAAACGCTATTGAAAAGAGAAACATGCTATTGAAAAGAGGAACATGCTATTGAAAAGAGAAACATGCTATTGAAAAGAGATACACACTATTGAAAAGAGGAACATGCTATTGAAAAGAGAAACACACTATTGAAAAGAGATACACACTATTGAAAAGACAAGCACTATTGAAAAGATAAACGCTATTGAAAACAGAAACATGCTATTGAAAAGAGATCCACACTACTGAAAAGAGATAAATACTATTGAAAATAGATACATGCTATTGAAAAGACAAGCACTATTGAAAAGATAAACGCTATTGAAGAGAAACATGCTATTGAAAAGAGATACACACTATTGAAAAGACAAGCACTATTGAAAAGATAAACGCTATTGAAAACAGAAACATGCTATTGAAAAGAGAAACACACTATTGAAAAGAGATACACACTATTGAAGACAAGCACTATTGAAAAGATAAACGCTATTGAAAACAGAAACATGCTATTGAAAAGAGATCCACACTACTCAAAAGAGATAAATACTATTGAAAATAGATACATGCTATTGAAAAGACAAGCACTATTGAAAAGATAAACGCTATTGAAGAGAAACATGCTATTGAAAAGAGATACACACTATTGAAAAGACAAGCACTATTGAAAAGATAAACGCTATTGAAAACAGAAACATGCTATTGAAAAGAGAAACACACTATTGAAAAGAGATACACACTATTGAAAAGACAAGCACTATTGAAAAGATAAACGCTATTGAAAACAGAAACATGCTATTGAAAAGAGATCCACACTATTGAAAAGAGATAAATACTATTGAAAATAGATACATGCTATTGAAAAGACAAGCACTATTGAAAAGATAAACGCTATTGAAAAAAGAAACATGCTATTGAAAAGAGATACACACTATTGACAAGACAAGCACTATTGAAAAGATAAACGCTATTGAAAAGAGAAACATGCTATTGAAAAGAGATACACACTATTGAAAAGAGATACAAGTATTGACAAGACAAGTACTATTGAAAAGATAAACGCTATTGAAAACAGAAACATGCTATTGAAAAGAGATACACACTATTGAAAAGAGATACACACTATTGAAAAGACAAGCACTATTGAAAAGATAAACGCTATTGAAAAGAGAAACATGCTATTGAAAAGAGATACACACTATTGAAAAGAGATACACACTATTGAAAAGAGATACACACTATTGAAAAGAGATACACACTATTGACAAGACAAGCACTATTGAAAAGATAAACGCTATTGAAAACAGAAACATGCTATTGAAAAGAGATACACACTATTGAAAAGAGATACACACTTGAAAATAGATACATGCTATTGAAAAGAGATAAACACTATTGAAAATAGATACATGCTATTGAAGACAAGCACTATTGAAAAGATAAACGCTATTGAAAAGAGAAACATGCTATTGAAAAGAGGAACATGCTACTGAAAAGAGAAACATGCTATTGAAAAGAGATACACGCTATTGAAAAGAGATACACGTTATTGAAAAAAGCGCAACATAAATTTGAATGTCATAAACATCAGTATAAACACAAAAACATATACTTACTGCATGCTTTAGTGTGCACATTTCATACAGAACACAACCCAGAGCCCATATATCACTAGTGAAAAAAGATAACCCTGGGTCACAAATTGGATTATATACTGTAATACATCTCAAAGCATAATTACATAACAAAAAAATAAAGCTTATTCCATATTCAACTATAGGAGTAAGTCAAATACAAAATGTGCTTAAAATATAACAAAGATAACTTTTAAGTAAGAAAATGTTTTTGAAGCCTTGGTTGTTACCCCTTTAAACACAATTGAAAGAAATTGGTCTTACAGATGACTGCTCTAATCAAGCCAAGTACGGCCCTTCTCTGCTCTAGACAGACTGGCATGGAGATTAGCAGCATTGCATCCTCCTACATAGCAAGGATCTTTTAACTTGACAATTACACAGAATGTCTTTCAGGATTGTGCCGTTTGTAATCAGTGAGAAAAGAAGAGACGTGATTGTGTTAAAGAGCACCACAGTGTATCCTCTCGTTACGTTATTCAGGTATTATGGTAATCATGAATACAATATAATATTACGTTTTGTTTAATATCATTTTATATAATACAGTATATCTGTACACCCTTGAAAGTCAAAAAACAGAACTACAATGCATAGTACCTTTTGTTGTTGTAAGGCTTATTTTCACAAATTTCGGGTGATAAATAATATGGTGTCCCAATACAGGTGCGAGCCAATTCTACAGTGCTGAAAGAAATGAAACAGGTTGAAGTGTAACACACAGCTGCTTTCAGCGGGACACAAGGAGGAAAACACACAAACATACATTATTTCTTGCTTGTGCTTTTGATGATCTCTGATGATACGTGCTCTGCTAATGATCTGTGATGTCAATGCTCTACAAGCACAGCTGCTAACAGAAAGTTAACGCTTTCCCATGTTTCTTTTGCTGCATGTCAACAGAGGGGTCTAATCTACGGACTTGTTTGTAAGACACCTATATGCAGCCTTTAAAAGAAAGGATTATTTATTGAAAGAAATATTCATGTTATTAACATGTAACAGGGAAGGTCTGTGCTGGCTATCGGGCGCATGCATGCTCCTGTGGGGTGGAGTCGAAAGCCCTGGAGGACCCGCCTGCCAATCATAGCGCTGACACAGAGAGGTTGGGTGAGGGTGTGTCGCCTGGCTCTCTCTGAGTGGTCGGGAGGCAATCTTGGGGGACATCGACCAATAAAAAAAACATCTAGTTCAAGCAGGAGCTCTGCTCGGGACCTGGAGAACAAAAGACTCAGGAGCGAGAACAAAGACCGAATCAAGGTGGCCGGCTTGCTGAGGGTATAGCGAACGGCATAAGAACATAAGAAGAACATAAGAAAGTTTACAAGCGAGGAGGCCATTCAGCCCATCTTGCTCGTTTGGTTGTTAAACTTATTGATCCCAGAATCTCATCAAGCAGCTTGAAGGATCCCAGGGTGTCAGCTTCAACAACATTACTGGGGAGTTGGTTCCAGACCCTCACAATTCTCTGTGTAAAAAAAGTGCCTCCTATTTTCTGTTCTGAATGCCCCTTTATCTAATCTCCATTTATGACCCTGGTCCTTGTTTCTTTTTTTCAAGTCAAAGAAGTCCCCCGGTTGACATTGTCTATACCTTTTAGGATTTTGAATGTTTGAATCAGATCGCGACTGAATTTCAATTCTTTTAGCCTGTCTGCAAATACATGCCTTTTAAACCATAATTCTGGTTGCTCTTCTTTGCACTCTTTCTAGAGCAGCAATATCCTTTTGTAACGAGGTGACCAGAACTGAACACAATATTCTAGGTGAGGTCTTACTAATGCATTGTAGAGTTTTAACATTACTTCCCTTGATTTAAATTCAACACTTCTCACAATATATCAAGCATCTTGTTAGCCTTTTTTATAGCTTCCCACATTGTCTAGATGAAGACATTTCTGAGTCAACATAAACTCCTAGGTCTTTTCATAGTTCCCTTCTTCAATTTCACTATCTCCCATATGATATTTATAATGAACATTTTTATTGCCCGCATGCAATACTTTACACTTTTCTCTATTAAATTTCATTTGCCATGTGTCTGCCCAATTTTGAATGCGGTCTAGATCATTTTGAATGACCTTTGCTGCTTCAACAGTGTCTGCCACTCCTCCTATTTTTGTGTCGTCTGCAAATTTAACGAGTTTGCTTACTATATCAGAGTCTAAATCATTAATGTAGATTAGCAGAGGACCTAATACTGATCCCTGTGGTACACCACTGGTTACCTATTTTGAGTTTCTCCTCTAATCAGTACTTTCTGTTTTCTACCTGTTAACCACTCCCTAATCCATGTGCATGCATTTCCTTGAACTACAATGCAGTTTGAGAATTAATCTTTTATGACTTTGTCAAAAGCTTTCTGAAATCTAAATAGACCATGTCAGTATGCATTTGCAGTTGTCCATTTTCAATGTTGCATCCTCAAAAAGTCAAGTAGGTTAGTTAGACATGATCTCCCTTTCCTAAAACCATGCTGGCTGTCACCCAGGATATTGTTACCAATAGGTAATTTTCCATTTTGGATCTTATTATAGTTTCCAAACATATAATAGAAACATTGGTCTGTAGTTACCTGTTCAGTTTTGTCTCCTTTTTGTGGATCGGTATTACGCTTGCTATTTTCCAGTCTGTCGGTACAACCCCTGTGTCAAGAGACTGTTGCATGATCTTGGTTAGCGGCTTGTAAATAACATTTCTTTGAGTACTATTGGGAGGATCTCATCCGGCCCAATTTTAAGAGCTCCTAGTCCCTTTAACACTTCTGCCTCTGTTATGCTAAAGTTATTTAAAACTGGGTAGGAACAGGTCGACATGTGGGGCATGTTGTCCGTGTCCTCCTTTGTAAAAAATCTGTGAAAAGTAATCATTTAATATATTTGCTATTTTTTTTTTTTCTTCATCTATGATTTTTTGCCATTTGTGTCTCTTAGACATTTAACCTCCTCTTTGAATGTTCTCTTGCTGTTATAATATTGGAAAAACATTTTGAATTGGTTTTAGCCCCTTAGCAATATTGATTTCTATCTCTCTCTTGGCCTTTCTAACTTCCTTTTGACTTGTGTTTGCAGTTCCAAGTACTCTTTCTGTGTGGGGCCTTTTTTTCGCTGAATATTTTTTTAATTGATCTATTAAACCATTTTGGCCATTTTGTTTTAGATTTAGATTTGTCTACTTTTGGGATGCAGCTACATTTTAAAAGACAGCCACCCTTTTTCTGTGGATGTTTTCTATTTTAAAGAAATATTCATTCATAGTTTGTTTTCTAAAATTGTAAACCTTAGCTTTAGTCATTACTTTTTGGGGTTTTAAAAAATATTTCAAATGAGACCATGTTGTGGTCTGAGTTTGCCAATGGCTCTCTGACCTCTGTTTTAGTTATTCTGTCTTCATTATTTGAAAAGACTAAATCAAGGCATGCCTCCCCCTAGTCGGTGGACAAATTGTCAGGAAGCAGTCATTTGTCAGGACCCCCCCCATTGGGTTTTCCAATTGAAATCATAGCCTTTTCTACACGCATTTCTAATGTCATTGTACAACAGATTATTTTGAGGAATTTGGTGATAGGGCCCTTTGAATTTGTGTCCATTATTCTGACCCATATTGATTCTGCATTGTTTTCTTTGTCCTGATTTAACACCTGGGCTTCAAGGCTATTTCTTATGTATAGGCTCCCCTCCGCCTCTTCTGTCCTGGTCTTTCCTATACAGTGTGTACCCACTGATATTATAGTCTCCATCACTCTCAGACAACCAAGTTTCTGTAACACCTATCACATCGTAGTTACTTGTTAGTGCAGTAGCTTCAAGTTCTAACATTTTGTTTCTGAGACTTCTAGCATTAAGATAAATACATTTAATAGTGGTCTTACCTGAGTTGTTGCCCTTGTTTTGATGTAGTCTCCCTTCTGTTATTTTGTTTTCTCCCCTTCCTTTCTAGTTTAAATGCTTCTGTACCCTTTTCTCCGAGTAGATTGGTTCCTTTCTGTTTATGCAAAGTCCCAATAGATAGTCCTTGTTGTAGAAAGTGTAGTTCAAGAAGGAGCTCTGTGTGGGACCTGATTTCAATGCATTTTGATTTTGTATTTCCAGCTGTCCATATGGTCCTTTGCAGGAGCGTATCCCAGAAAAACCACAGTTTTGGTCTTGTCTTTAATTTCCTTCCTAGCTCTCTGAATTTGTTCTGCAGGGATCTTGGCCTGTCTCTTCCAATGTTGTTTGTACCAATGTGACGACTACTACCGGGTCATCTCCAGTTAAAGGAGCCTGTCCACGCCCTGTCATCTCAATGATAAATTCCACGTACCCATCCTGCAGAAGGACAGTCCCTGAGACGTTACTAGTTTAGCACAGGGGAGGCTCCGAGAAATGCTGGCAGCAGACCTTTTATCAGTAGTTTTCTTTACAGTGTTTGTTTTCTCGTGTTATTTTCTCCTTTGGATTTTGATTATTATTTCATAACCATGAGAGGAATACCATTGCTGCTAAACGTCCCAGGTGCATTCCTGGTGCCAGCCCACCGGAGTAAAAGAAACTGATAAATCTTGTGCGCCTGAGCGGCGTCTCAAAGAACTGACTGTCTCCCGTGTGTGAACGCCCCACACCCACCCACACATGTATATAACACTACCGAGTATATTACACACCGGTTATGTATTACGTATTAGTTTCAGTATTTATGGTATGTTAAAAAAAAGGTAAATAAATGTCTTACCTATTTAGAACTCTTGCAATCCCAAAATCTCCCAACTGTATAGTCCCGTCTTTGGTCAAAAAGATATTCTAAAATAAGAAATACAAAAAAAAACAATAGTTTCAAAAGGAAAAGTAATCATTTCATATTGGCAAAAATGCATTTAATACACTTTGGGCCAGATTTATCACATCCTTTATGCAAGGCATAATTTACAACATTGTTTGTGAAAGAAAAATAAAACTGTAAGTAAAAAGCTACAAAAAAGTAAGCACGGCTTGGTTCTGTTTTTCTAACATTATGATTAACAGCACTCAAACGGAACAGGTTGTGTCGTCTTTAATAAAGTCACAAGGAAATAAGCCAAGGGCACCGATGTAGCTTCGGTAATGACTTACTGTGCGGAAATGCAATACATACGAATAATAATGTATGTACTGTGAACTGGTATAGTCCACGTAAGTGTGAGATGTGTAAGTAGTGCCTGTTTTGGTGCAGAAGAACGTGACAGAGACCCAGGTCCAAGGAGATTTCGGTTTTAATGATTTTTCTTTTCCTCTTATATTCCACAAATGAACACACAGAAGTTCCAATTATCAAGACAAATAATAACAAAACTCAAATAAACACAGTCCAGGACTTTCTTTGTGGAGCGAGACCCTCAGGTAAGTAATGGCTTGCTGTATCCAAGTTTCTTTGGTGTTGGCTTGGTATTGTGGCTTCTTTCTCTTTTCAGATTGTCGCGGACATCCACCAGATGGCGCTGTGGAGTCGTGATAGTCCCCGTCCTGCTCACAGGTTTGTACTCCCGACGGCCCCGAAGCCTGTTTGCGGTAGAGTGCGGCCCCAACACCCGCCAACCTTTCGTACAGGTAAGTAATAACACTGCTGTGTAGAATAGAATTAATACAGGTGATAAACAGTGAGCAAGGAGCGTTCTCTAACTCTCCTCTCTTTTGTTGCAGGTTCCACTGTTCCCCGGACATACAATAAAGTTGTTTTTCATTTAAATCACCCTTTCTGTGTCCCTGCGTAATTTTTACACCGCTTCAACACTCCCAGCCGGACACAGTTCTCCTGGTTCATCACTTGCCCAGTTCGGGGCTTTTGATACAGTCTTTAAGCACTCTGTTTGAATACACACAAGTCCCGTACTGCAGTAGCTCCCAGCGTATCAACAGTAAAACACAGCGTACTCACTCTACAGCAATCCGTGTTCTCTGCGTTGCTCCGATGCAGGGAAGCCTGTAGTCCGCCGTGTTGTTTTCAAAGTAAAACCACCGTGCACTGTCCCGCTGTAGAAACAATGGTTGTCTCCGACTGGTGACAATGGTAGTCCGCCAGGTTGCTTCAGTGTAATGCCCCACTGCGCTGTACCGTTTTAGAAACAAGTGCTAAAATTGTATTCCTCTGGGTTACCACTGGTTAATATCCCAATCTCGCTCCCAATGCAGCTGCCCACTTTCGTCTTGGTTAGGTACTCTCCCGTCCCACGGCTCGTGTGTGCACCTGTTCTCACTCACCCCTCTAGCTGATTCCCGCAGCTTTTTAAAGCTACCGCTGTTACCCGTCATGCAAGGTGTGTTTGCCCCGTTGTTGGGAATTGTAGTTCCTGGTCGTTCTGTGTCTCTAACCCCTTTGACACTCTTAATCTCACAGTACCTTCTGTGTAGACATCATAGAAACAGAACACATGGTGTAAAACCAATGAGCAACAGCTTTGTCTCTCTTATTCTTGAACCAATATTACTAGATTACTGATTAGATTTTACATACCTGTGTTTTTATGCCTCTGTGCAGAATCTTTCGGTCATGCACATGTTTCAAGGCCAGACAAAGTTGTACAAACCAATCCATAATCTATCAAGCAAACAATACATATCAATACATCAAATGTTTTAACTGCAGTAAACAATACCAAAACAAATACAGATCTAATTATGAAAAGACTAGAAGCTTTGTAAAAACTTCTAACATCATTCAATATTTTCAGAGAATCTGGAAACACTACACATGTATTCCACATTTATTCGCCTGTTTTCTATGTCAAATGCAAATGTTACCTGGTCTTCAGAAAACAAAACAGTTTTTTGATTGTTTATTCATTTGAAGAGATCTCCTCCTTCGCAATAATCCATGACTATGTACAGGCAGCCACTTTCTGTCCAGATGGGGGAAGAACAAAAACGAATTTCAGACAATCAATTCCACACATACTGTATAAAACAATGGCAAGTCTGTTACAGCCAAACGGTATGGCTATCTCCCTTCATGTAAAGAGGTTCAGCATAGCAGAAACATAAAGAGATGCAGGTGTAACTCCTGCCAGTCCTCAGGATTACTTGTATGTAAAGAGTATTGAGTTTAGCATAGCAGAAACATAAAGAGATGCAGGTGTAACTCCTGCCAGTCCTCAGGATTACTTGTATGTAAAGAGTATTGAGTTTAGCATAGCAGAAACATAAAGAGATGCAGGTGTAACTCCTGCCAGTCCTCAGGATTACTTGTATGTAAAGAGTATTGAGTTTAGCATAGCAGAAACATAAAGAGATGCAGGTGTAACTCCTGCCAGTCCTCAGGATTACTTGTATGTAAAGAGTATTGAGTTCAGCATAGCAGAAACATAAAGAGATGCAGGTGTAACTCCTGCCAGTCCTCAGGATTACTTGTATGTAAAGAGTATTGTTTGCTTTTTGCAATCCCTCTATGTCACATGACTAGAATATTCAGAAGGTAATATTTTCAAACACATCTTTCTATAAAATCCCATCATTTACTTTGGTGAAAATCATGTTCATGGCAATAATTAACAATTATTAAAGCTGGAATGGAAAGACAATCTCTTGTTTTAACTACGAATATGAATTCTCTACCACATTCAGTTGGAGTACTAAACACAAGTGTGAAATAACTGCTGTTGGGAATAACCAAGGGTATGCAAGAATGTGTGTTTTTTAAATGACATTATTGTTTGAAATAAAGCAGTCATCTACACTCCACCAAAACCCACAACTTTCAATATGCATTTTTCAATTACATAGGTTTTTGGTGTTTTCTTTATCTTCAAACGATGCCTTGTACTGAAAGATATTAGGATGCTTTATGTTTGCCAGAACTGCCACTTCTGTCCTCGATTCCTTCTTGAAACGCAACAAAATGCAACATCAAACACCCTGGTATTATTTATGGCTCTATAATTGAAGCAGGTGTTGTTAACTGTTGAAATTACTGATTAATGAATTGCTTGTTGTAGAAGTCCAGGGGAGCATACCTGGGTAGTATATTTGTTTGTTTGTTTTGTTGGATAAGTGGCTTGCTTAGCTATTCCAACCTAGTGAGGGAAAACCAACAGGCACAGTTTAGTTAGTTCTCTGCTCGATCCCCTCCAATCTGGTTTTCGCCTGGCACACTCCACTGAAACTGAGCCTCTTCTCTGACCTAATTAGGAGGCTGTGTGGTCCAGTGGTTAAAGAAAAGGGTAACCAGGAGGTCCCCGGTTCAAATCCCACCTCAGCCACTGACTCGTTGTGTGACCCTGAGCAAGTCACTTAACTTCCTTGTGCTCTGTCTTTCGGGTGAGACGTAATTGTAAGTGACTCTGCAGCTGATGCATAGTTCACACACCCTAGTCTCTGTAAGTCTGCTAAATAAACAAATAATAATAATAATAATAATTCTCCTCAACTTCTCTGCTGCCTTTGACACTGTCGACCACTCTATTCTCCTGTCCTCCCTCGCTGACCTGGGACTCTCCGGCACTGCTCTTGCCTGGTTCTCCTTCTACCTCACTGATTGCACGTACAGGGTGTCTTGGCATGGCTCACCCTCTGCCTCTTGCTCTCTTTGGACAGGTGTCCCCCAAGGCTCAGTCCTGGGACCCCTCCTGTTTTCTCTCTACACCCGCTCCCTGGGTCCCCTCATATGGCTTCTCATATCATTTTAACGCTGATGATGCCCAGATCTTCCTCTCCTTTACCCCCTATGACCCAGATGTCTCCTCCTGTATCTCTACCTGTCTCTCGGCCATCTCCTCCTGGATGCACTCGCATCATCTTAAACTCAACCTCTCCAAATCAGACCTCCTTTTCTTCCCCCTTCTTCCTCCCCCACCGCTGATCTCTCAATCTCTATTCCTCTTGAATCCACCACCCTCTCTCCATCCTCATCCTCCAAGAACCTCGACCCCTCCCTCTCCTACTCTCAGTAAATCTCTACTATGGCACGCTCCTGTTGCTTCTTCCTCAGCAACATATGCAGAATTCACCCCTTCTCACTACTCCACGCAGCTCCTAGTTCAGGCTCTGGTACTGTCCCGTCTTGACTACTGCAACTCCCTCCTGGCCGGCCTCCCTGCCTCTGCTATCCGTCCGCTCCAGCTCATTCAAAACTCTGCTGCTCGCCTTGTCTTTTCCCTTCCTCGTTTCTCCCATGCTACATCGCTGCTCCACTCCCTCCACTGGCTCCCTATCGTCGCTCGCATCCAATTCAAAATCTTGTACTTGCCTATCGCTACCTTGATCTTTCTGCTCCCTCCTATCTCCAGATTATCGATTCTCCCTACACCCCCTCTCACCCCCACCGCTCCTCCACCACCAGCAGATTACCTGTATCACCCCGATGCAGCAAAGCATCCCCAAACCATGACACTACCACCACCATGCTTGACCGTTGGTATGTGGTTCTTATTGTGGAATGTAGTGTTTGGTTTTCGCCAGACATAACGGGGCCCATGTCGGCCAAAAAGTTCCACTTTTGACTCATCTGTCCATAGAACATTGTTCCAGAACTCTTGAGGATCATCCAGGTGCTTTTTGGCAAACTTGAGACGAGCATTCATGTTCTTCTTAGTGAGCAATGGTTTCCACCTTGCTACTCTGCCATGAATCCCATTTTTGCCCAATGTCTTTCCGATGGTGGAGTCATGAACACTGACCTTAGCCGAGGCAAGAGAGGCCTGCAGATCCCTGGATGTTGTTCTAGGGTTCTTTGTGACTTCCTGGGCGATTTTACGCCTTGCTCTTGGAGAGATTTTGGCAGGACGGCCACTCCTGGGAAGATTCACCACTGTCCCAAATTTTCTCTATTTGGACAATACGGCTCTGTCTGTGGTTCGTGTAGTCCCAGAGCCTTAGAAATGGTTTTGTAACCCTTTCAAGACTGATAGGCATCAACAACTTTTTTCCGGAGGTCTTCAGGAATTTCTTTTGCTCATGGCATGATGTGCCTCTAGAACCTGTGTGCTGACAACTTCACTCTGATGGTAAGGGCCAAAGTCAGATTTATATTGGGCAGGGCTGTCCCAAATCTGCTCGATCCCCTCCAATCTGGTTTTCGCCTGGCACACTCCACTGAAACTGAGCCTCTTCTCTGCCCTAATTCTCCTCAACTTCTCTGCTGCCTTTGACACTGTCGACCACTCTATTCTCCTGTCCTCCCTCGCTGACCTGGGACTCTCTGGCACTGCTCTTGCCTGGTTCTCCTCCTACCTCTCTGATCGCACGTGCCGGGTGTCCTGGCGTGGCTCACCCTCTGCCTCTTGCTCTCTTTTTACAGGTGTCCCCCAGGCTCAGTCCTGGGACCCCTCCTGTTTTCTCTCTACACCAGCTCCCTGGGTCCCCTCATGTGGCTTCTCATATCATTTCTATGCTGATGATGCCAAGATCTTTCTCTACTTTCCCCCCTCTGACTCCGACATTTCCTCCTGTATCTCTACCTGTCTCTCCTCCTGGATGCACCCACAAAAAACCCACAAAAAAATCTGACCAAATACAATGTGAAAAATGTGCAAAAATGCAGAAAATCAGACAGGGGGGAAATACTTTTTCACGGCACAGTATATATATATATATATATATATATACACACACACACACACAGTATATATATACAGTGCCTTACAAAAGTATTCAGACCCCTGACCAATTCTCTCATATTACTGAATTACAAATGGTACATTGAAATTTCGTTCTGTTTGATATTTTATTTTAAAACACTGAAACTCAAAATCAATTATTGTAAGGTGACATTGGTTTTATGTTAGGAAATATTTTTAAGAAAAATAAAAAACTGAAATATCTTGCTTGCGTAAGTATTCAACCCCCCCACATTAATATTTGGTAGAGCCACCTTTCGCTGCAATAACAGCTTTAAGTCTTTTGGGGTAAGTATGTACCAGCTTTGAACACAGTGTCGGAGTGATTTTGGCCCATTCTTCTTGGCAGATTTGCTCCAGGTTGTTCAGGTTGGTTGGACGACGCTTGTGGACCGCAAATTTTCAAATAGTGCCACAGATTCTCAATGGGATTGAGATCAGGACTTTGACTGGGCCACTGTAGGACATTCACCTTTTTGTTCTTGAGCCACTCCAATGTTGCTTTGGCCTTGTGCTTGGGATCATTGTCCTGCTGAAAGGTGAATTTCCTCCCAAGCTTCAGTTTTTTAGCGGACTGAAGCAGGTTCTCTTGCAGTATTTCCCTGTATTTTGCTCCATCCATTCTTCCTTCAATTTTAACAAGATGCCCAGTCCCTGCTGATAAGAAACATCCCCACAGCATGATGCTGCCACCACCATATTTCACTGTAGGGATGGTGTGTCTTGAGGCATGGGCAGTGTTAGGTTTGCGCCACACATAGCGCTTTGAGTTTTGGCCAAAAAGCTCTATCTTGGTCTCATCTGACCACAAAACCTTTTCCCACATCGCAGCTGGGTCACTGTCATGCTTTCTGGCAAACTCCAGACTTGCTTTCAGATGGTACTTTTTGAGTAACAGCTTCTTTCTTGCCACCCTCCCATACAGGCCAGTGTTATGCAGAGCTCTTGATATGGTTGACTGGTGCACCATTACTCCACTCCCAGCCACTGAACTCTGTAGCTCCTTCAAAGTGATTGTTGGCCTCTCTGCGGCTTCTCTCACAAGTCTCCTTCTTGTTTGAGCGCTGAGTTTTGAGGGACAGCCTTTTCTTGGCAGTGCCTGGGTGGTGTGATGCAACTTCCACTTCCTGATTATTGATCCAACTGTGCTCACTGGGATATCCAATCACTTGGATATTATTTTGTACCCTTTCCGTAATATATGCATTTGTATTACTTTATCTCTAACTTCTGTAGAATGCTCTTTGGTCTTCATTTTCCTTCAGATTCACAGCCTGACCAATGATCCTTTAACAGTGGGGTTTTTATCCAGAAAATGTGACAGCAACTTTAA
Source organism: Huso huso (assembly GCA_036884735.1). NCBI lineage: Eukaryota > Metazoa > Chordata > Actinopteri > Acipenseriformes > Acipenseridae > Huso > Huso huso. The sequence goes on along the minus strand of CM072663.1, from coordinate 122,862,649 downwards.
TGGTTCACAGGTGGAGGCCAATGGTAAGGTAATTGTGTCCTCGTTAGGGCAATTTCTTTCATCGGTGTAAACTGGGAGCTTCCACAGCACAGGGGTTGAATACTTATGCAAGCAAGATATTTCAGTTTTTTATTTTTCTTAAAAATATTTCCCAACATAAAACCAATATCACCTTACAATAATTGATTTTGAGTTTCAGTGTTTTAAAATAAAATATCAAACAGAACGAAATTTCAATGTACCATTTGTAATTCAGCAATATGAGAGAATTGGTCAGGGGACTGAATACTTTTGCAAGACACACTCACACACACACACACACACACACACACACAGTAGTATATTTCTACCTATTGTGGTGTGGTGACCAATGTTGAACTGCAGATTACCAAACACTGGAGACTTGAGGTGGTTTTTCCAAATAAACGGTTATTATTTTATTTGGAGACAGAGGAGGGCTTTTTAAAAAAATAAACAAAAAATGAAAAAGAAAACCTAACTCCCACTGGAGTATTATTAATATTATTATTATTATTATTATTATTATTATTATTATTATTATTATTATTATTAATTAATTAGCAGACACTCTTATCCAGGGTGACTTACAGTTGTTACAAAATATCATATTATAAAATATCACATTACAGAATACTACATTACACAATATCACATATATCACAATATCACATTACACAATATCACATAAAGCTGGGTCCACACCTGAGCGATCAGTTGCGCAACTTAGTTGCATGCAGTCGAGTCGCTTATATGTGGACATCCCTGCAACCAGTTGCTTGAAGTAGAGCCAGGCTGTACTTCCCAAGCAACCTCTTGAGCGACTTCTGTAGACATAGCCCATCACGTGGCAATTCACAAACTCTGATTGGTTCTTATAATGCTGACTGCACGGTTTGCATATCCTGTCATAAAGAAGCGCTCATTTTTAAAAAGGTTTTACTAAGTTTAGTAGTATTTCGTATGATTGGGTGTCCATGCGTAAAAAGTTTCAGTACTTTTCTGCGCCTTTGAGCCTCATTTCCTCAACATGGGCATGATATGCCCCTTGATTTTTTGGGGATGCAACATCGACAATGGATAATTGCAAAGCATATGACATGGCTTATTTAGATTTCCAGAAAGCTTTTGACAAAGTCCTGCATAAAAGATTAATTCTCAAACTGAACGCAGTAGGGATTCAAGGAAATGCATGCACATGGATCAGGGAGTGGTTAACAAGTAGAAAACAGAAAATACTGATTAGAGAAACCTCAAAATGGAGCGAGGTAACCAGTGGAGTACCACAGGGATCAGTATTAGGTCCTCTGCTATTCCTAATCTACATTCATGATTTAGATTCTGGTATAGTAAGCAAACTTGTTAAATTTGCAGACGACACAAAAATAGGAGGAGTGGCAAACACTGATGCAGCAGCAAAGGTCATCCAAAATGATCTAGACAGCATTCAGAACTGGGCAGACAAATGACATTTAATAGAGAAAAGTGTAAGGTACTGCACGCAGGCAATAAAAATATGCATTATAAATACCATACGGGAGATACTGAAATTGAAGAAGGAATCTATGAAAAAGACCTAGGAATTTATGTTGACTCAGAAATGTCTTCATCTAGACAATGTGAGGAAGCTATAAGAAAGGCCAACAAGATGCTCAGATATATAGTGAAAAGTGTTGAATTTAAATTAAGGGAGGTAATGTTAAAACTTTACAATGCATTATTATTTATTTCTTAGCAGACGCCCTTATCCAGACTTACTTGTTACAAGATATCACATTATTTTTACATACAGTTACATTATTTTTACATACAATTACCCATTGCTACAGTTGGGTTTTTACTGGAACAATCTAGGTAAAGTACCTTGCTCAAGGGTACAGCAGCAGTGTCCCCCACCTGGGATTGAACCCACGACCCTCCGGTCAAGAGTCCAGAGCCCTAACCACTACTCCACACTGCTGCCTTTTTTAAATAAATGTGTTATAATAGTGATGTTTCTTTTGATGCTCGGTATAGTTGTGTATAAAGTGCTGTTTCTCAATTTGCCACAATCATTGGCGAACACTGTTTTTAAGTACTTCCAGCTCCGTTGACTGACATGACCCTGCTTCATGTAGCATTCCTGTGTAGTATGTACAGTAATTTCATATGATCTCACACTGCGGGGTGGTCCCTGCTTCATGTAGCGTTCCTGTGTAGTATGTACAGTAATTTCATATGATCTCTCACTGTGGGGTGGTGCTTCATGTAGCGTTCCTGTGTAGTATGTACAGTAATTTCATATGATCTCTCACTGTGGGGTGGTGCTTCATGTAGCGTTCCTGTGTAGTATGTACAGTAATTTCATATGATCTCACACTGCGGGGTGGTGCTTCATGTAGCGTTCCTGTGTAGTATGTACAGTAATTTCATATGATATCGCACTGCGGGGTGGTGCTTCATGTAGCGTTCCTGTGTAGTATGTACAGTAATTTCATATGATCTCACACTGTGGGGTGGTGCTTCATGTAAGCGTTCCTGTGTAGTATGTACAGTAATTTCATATGATATCGCACTGCGGGTGGTGCTTCATGTAGTGTTCCTGTGTAGTATGTACAGTAATTTCATATGATCTCACACTGTGGGGTGGTGCTTCATGTAGCGTTCCTGTGTAGTATGTACAGTAATTTCATATGATATCGCACTGCGGGGTGGTGCTTCATGTAGTGTTCCTGTGTAGTATGTACAGTAATTTCATATGATCTCACACTGTGGGGTGGTGCTTCATGTAGCGTTCCTGTGTAGTATGTACAGTAATTTCATATGATATCGCACTGCGGGGTGGTGCTTCATGTAGTGTTCCTGTGTAGTATGTACAGTAATTTCATATGATCTCACACTGTGGGGTGGTGCTTCATATAGCATTCTTGTGTAGTACGTACAGTAATTTCATATGATCTCACACTGTGGGGTGGTGCTTCATATAGCATTCCTGTGTAGTATGTACAGTAATTTCATATGATATCGCACTGTGAGGAGGAAGGGGCTGGGGTTTTATTTATTTATTACATTTATATAGCGCTTTTCATACAAAGTATCACAAAGCACTGCACAGTACATTACAAATAATAATAATAATAATAATAATAATAATAATAATAATAATAATAATAATAATAATAATAATAATAATAAATAACATTTTAAAAAGCATTTACATTTGCCTTTGTATAAAGATCCCCAGGCATGTCACACACACACACACCTGCTACATATTAAACAGCATATTTAAAAAAACAGTATATAAAAAAATTAAATACAATTATAATAATGTTAAAAATGCAGAAATGTAAGTTACATTGTGGGTGGGGGGGAGGGTTGTCACAGCCTGATTCATTTCCAAAGAGGGGCCCAGCAAAAAAAGTTTGAGAACCCCTGATATTGATACAAATATACTGCAGTATACATATATTTTTATATTTAAAAATATATGCTGCCAATATATTTATATCTTAAAACGACCATAATTTGCATATTTTAAAATATATTGTTCTGTGTTATTGCAATATATTTAACAGAAAAATACGGCAGTACATTGTAACATATATTTTCAAATATGTCTATTTTCCACTTAATATATTTTCCATAAGGGTCAACAGTCTCAGTGCCATGTCCTGCCCGCCCCAGTCAGAACACTAATGACGGAGTGAGATTTCAGTAGCAAACACACTGCCAGCAGCTTATGTAGCATTACTTTTAATGTTACTAACGTTCATTCCTTTTCAGAAGACTGAAAGTGCCGTTATGAAACAAACATAAGAGCGATTACATGGCTTGAAGTTCTGCAGGTTCCTTTCAGAGCAGTTACTGTTACCAGCTAATGCATTAGTGCTAGCTTACTTTGGAGATGCTGATCTCTTTGATAACATATTGCTGGCCATCCTGCTTTGACTTGACCAGAATAGCTCTTCTGAAAGATCCTTCTCCTATTTTGTTCACCTTTGTGTATTTATCCATGGTGCTCTATAGGACAGGGCTCTGTATGCTGCTTTGACTACAAAGAAAATAAAACAAACATAGTTAACCAGTGAAGCATTTGTCATCCACCGTATAATAGAACATTACCTGGCTCATCTAAAATCCCATTAGACGTCACCACTGCATTATTCGAATACAGGTTAACCACTCTCTCGGGAGGAATGTTTATAATATAGAACATTACCTGGCTCATCTAAAATCCCATTAGACGTCACCACTGCATTATTCGAATACAGGTTAACCACTCTCACTCGGGAGGAATGTTTATAATATAGAACATTACCTGGCTCATCTAAAATCCCATTAGACGTCACCACTGCATTATTCGAATACAAGTTAACCACTCTCTCGGGAGGAATGTTTATAATATAGAACATTACCTGGCTCATCTAAAATCCCATTAGACGTCACCACTGCATTATTCGAATACAGGTTAACCACTCTCTCGGGAGGAATGTTTATTTGTATTTCTACTTACTTCTTTTTAATACGTTTATCAATAATCTTCTATTGGCTTTTCTTTGTCCCGAAAAAAAACTGGTACAGAATACTGACATCATCTTACCGGAGCTCCAGCAGAAATAATACTTGAAATAAAACAGAAAGACATGCAGTCTGGTAATGCAAGGTACACAAATGCTTCCTTTTTACCAATACTGTTACTGGCAGAGCAGTCTACAGTATGTGTGACTGATCTCTGGGACATTAGAGAATCAGGTGAATATGAAATGCCAAGCAGTATTATAATTCATGGCAGTGAAGACCCACTGTCTGCGGAATATGTTTTGTGAATAAAAACAAAGCAGCTCCTGTTGACCCTTATGCCTTAATACACTCACGACATATTTGTCATGCAGTAACGAAAAAAATATTGTTAACAGCACTGAATACATTCAAACACAGCATCTACATCAGGGTTACAAGTTTTAAGGTGCAGTACAATTCAAAAGTCAACATGTATTTGCAGATATTATCATGACCTTATTAAGAAGGGCCTATCTCGTGCTTTAAATACAGCACTGTATTCTTTAACATGTGCACATTCTCGCTTCCGCTTCAACTAAAGAATCTCAATGGTGAGGAACCAGACTACCTTAAAAGTAACATTCATGATTGTTAGGGAACTGTGAACAAAACTAAACCACATTCAAAATGACAAAAGTGTGCAAAAATATATGACCGATTCCTTGATAATCCATTATTGAAGAAATTCAGATTAAATATGGTTATTTTCCCCCCACAGATTCATATACATTTTATAATGGGCCTTCGAGAGCTTCATAACTGGAGCTGTGTAAAATAATTGTTCAGATATTCAGCGACAGTATACAATATTCAGGTATCAAGAGTAAATAAGATTCTACTGCATATAAATTGGTTTCACATAGAATATAATTCTCAGGGAATAAATTATGAATTTCAGCAACTGTGGCAGAGTAGGGGGAGGAAAAGGAAAATGTAGTCCAAGTAGGATACAGGACTACATCCCACAGAATGCCTCAGTACCTGCAATTAGAGCCAGGGTGAGAATCACCTGGCAATATGCAAACAAGACTCACCTGCCAGGGATCAAGCAGGCAGGTGTATATAAAACATCTGTAGAGCTGCCTGCCACTGCGTGGGAGGGTTGTGTGTAGAGCTGTCTGCCTCTGCGTGGGAGGGTTGTGTGTAGAGCTGTCTGCCTCTGGGTGGGAGGGTTGTGTGTAGAGCTGTCTGCCTCTGGATGGGAGGGTTGTGTGTAGAGCTGTCTGTCTCTGGATGGGAGGGTTGTGTAGAGCTGTCTGCCTCTGCGTGGGGGGTTGTGTAGAGCTGTCTGTCTCTGGATGGGAGGGTTGTGTAGAGCTGTCTGCCTCTGGGTGGGAGGGTTGTGTAGAGCTGTCTGCCTCTGGATGGGAGGGTTGTGTAGAGCTGTCTGCCTCTGGATGGGAGGGTTGTGTGTAGAGCTGTCTGCCCCTGGGTTGGAGGGTTGTGTGTAGAGCTGTCTGCCTCTGGATGGGAGGGTTGTGTGTAGAGCTGTCTGCCTCTGGATGGGAGGGTTGTGTAGAGCTGTCTGCCTCTGGGTTGGAGGGTTGTGTGAAGAGCTGTCTGCCTCTGGGTGGGAGGGTTGTGTGTAGAGCTGTCTGCCTCTGCGTGGGAGGGTTGTGTGTAGAGCTGTCTGCCTCTGGGTGGGAGGGTTGTGTAGAGCTGTCTGCCTCTGCGTGGGAGGGTTGTGTGTAGAGCTGTCTGCCTCTGGGTGGGAGGGTTGTGTGTAAAGCTGTCTGCCACTGCGTGGGAGGGTTGTGTGTAGAGCTGTCTGTCTCTGGATGGGAGGGTTGTGTGTAGAGCTGTCTGCCTCTGGGTGGGAGGGTTGTGTGTAGAGCTGTCTGCCTCTGGGTGGGAGGGGTTGTGTGTAGAGCTGTCTGCCTCTGGGTGGGAGGGTTGTGTGTAGAGCTGTCTGCCTCTGGGTGGGAGGGTTGTGTAGAGCTGTCTGCCTCTGGGTGGGAGGGTTGAGGTAGAGCTGTCTGCCTCTGGGTTGGAGGGTTGTGTGAAGAGCTGTCTGCCTCTGGGTGGGAGGGTTGTGTGTAGAGCTGTCTGCCTCTGCGTGGGAGGGTTGTGTGTAGAGCTGTCTGCCTCTGGGTGGGAGGGTTGTGTAGAGCTGTCTGCCTCTGCGTGGGAGGGTTGTGTGTAGAGCTGTCTGCCTCTGGGTGGGAGGGTTGTGTGTAAAGCTGTCTCATCACTGCGTGGGAGGGTTGTGTGTAGAGCTGTCTGTCTCTGGATGGGAGGGTTGTGTGTAGAGCTGTCTGCCTCTGGGTGGGAGGGTTGTGTGTAGAGCTGTATGCCTCTGGGTGGGAGGGTTGTGTGTAGAGCTGTCTGCCTCTGCGTGGGAGGGTTGTGTGTAGAGCTGTCTGCCTCTGGATGGGAGGGTTGTGTGTAGAGCTGTCTGCCTCTGGGTGGGAGGGTTGTGTAGAGCTGTCTGCCTCTGTGTGGGAGGGTTGAGTGTAGAGCTGTCTGCCACTGCGTGGGAGGGTTGTGTAGAGCTGTTTGCCTCTGGGTGGGAGGGTTGTGTAGAGCTGTCTGCCTCTGGGTGGGAGGGTTGTGTAGAGCTGTCTGCCTCTGGATGGGAGGGTTGTGTAGAGCTGTCTGCCTCTGGATGGGAGGGTTGTGTGTAGAGCTGTCTGCCTCTGAGTGGGAGGGTTGTGTGTAGAGCTGTCTGCCTCGGGGTGGGAGGGTTGTGTGTAGAGCTGTCTGCCTCTGGATGGGAGGGTTGTGTGTAGAGCTGTCTGCCTCTGGATGGGAGGGTTGTGTAGAGCTGTCTGCCTCTGCGTGGGAGGGTTGTGTAGAGCTGTCTGCCTTGGGGTGGGAGGGTTGTGTGTAGAGCTGTCTGCCTCTGGGTGGGAGGGTTGTGTGTAGAGCTGTCTGCCTCTTGGTGGGAGGGTTGTGTAGAGCTGTCTGCCTCTGGGTGGGAGGGTTGTGTGTAGAGCTGTCTGCCTCTGGGTTGGAGGGTTGTGTAGAGCTGTCTGTCTCTGCGTGGGAGGGTTGTGTAGAGCTGTCTGCCTCTGCGTGGGGGGTTTGTGTAGAGCTGTCTGCCTCTGGGTGGGAAGGTTGTGTAGAGCTGTCTGCCTCTGGGTGGGAGGGTTGTGTAGAGCTGTCTGCCTCTGGATGGGAGGGTTGTGTAGAGCTGTCTGCCTCTGGATGGGAGGGTTGTGTGTAGAGCTGTCTGCCCCTGGGTGGGAGGGTTGTGTGTAGAGCTGTCTGCCTCTGGATGGGAGGATTGTGTGTAGAGCTGTCTGCCTCTGGATGGGAGGGTTGTGAGTAGAGCTGTCTGCCTCTGGATGGGAGGGTTGTGTAGAGCTGTCTGCCTCTGCGTGGGAGGGTTGTGTAGAGCTGTCTGCCTCTGGGTGGGAGGGTTGTGTGTAGAGCTGTCTGCCTCTGGGTGGGAGGGTTGTGTAGAGCTGTCTGCCTCTGGGTGGGGGGTTGTGTGTAGAGCTGTCTGCCTCTGCGTGGGAGGGTTGTGTGTAGAGCTGTCTGCCTCTGGGTGGGAGGGTTGTGTAGAGCTGTCTGCCTCTGGGAGGGTTGGGTTGTGTAGAGCTGTCTGCCTCTGGGTGGGAGGGTTGTGTGTAAAGCTGTCTGCCACTGCGTGGGAGGGTTGTGTAGAGCTGTCTGCCTCTGGGTGGGAGGGTTGTGTGTAGAGCTGTCTGCCTCTGGGTGGGAGGGTTGTGTGTAGAGCTGTCTGCCTCTGCGTGGGAGGGTTGTGTGTAGAGCTGTCTGCCTCTGGGTGGGAGGGGTTGTGTAGAGCTGTCTGCCTCTGCGTGGGAGGGTTGTGTAGAGCTGTCTGCCTCTGGATGGGAGAATTGTGTGTAGAGATGTCTGTCTCTGGGTGGGAGGGTTGTGTGTAGAGCTGTCTCCCTCTGGGTGGGAGGGAGGGTTGTGTAGAGCTGTCTGCCTCTGGATGGGAGGGTTGTGTGTAGAGCTGTCTGCCTCTGGGTGGGAGGGTTGTGTAGAGCTGTCTGCCTCTGGATGGGAGGGTTGTGTAGAGCTGTCTCCCTCTGCGTGGGAGGGTTGTGTAGAGCTGTCTGCCTCTGGGTGGGAGGGTTGTGTAGAGCTGTCTGACTCTGCGTGGGAGGGTTGTGTGTAGAGCTGTCTGTCTCTGGGTGGGAGGGTTGTGTGTAGAGCTGTCTGCCTCTGGATGGGAGGGTTGTGTGTAGAGCTGTCTGCCTCTGCGTGGGAGGGTTGTGTAGAGCTGTCTGCCTCTGCGTGGGAGGGTTGTGTGTAGAGCTGTCTGCCTCTGGATGGGAGGGTTGTGTGTAGAGCTGTCTGCCTCTGCGTGGGAGGGTTGTGTAGAGCTGTCTGACTCTGCGTGGGGAGGGTTGTGTGTAGAGCTGTCTGTCTCTGGATGGGAGGGTTGTGTGTAGAGCTGTCTGTCTCTGGATGGGAGGGTTGTGTGTAGAGCTGTCTGCCTCTGGATGGGAGGGTTGTGTGTAGAGCTGTCTGCCTCTGGATGGGAGGGTTGTGTGTAGAGCTGTCTGCCTCAGGGTGGGAGGGTTGTCTGTAGAGCTGTCTGTCTCTGGATGGGAGGGTTGTGTGTAGAGCTGTCTGCCTCTGGATGGGAGGGTTGTGTAGAGCTGTCTGCCTCTAGATGGGAGGGTTGTGTAGAGCTGTCTGCCTCTGCATGGGAGGGTTGTGTGTAGAGCTGTCTGCTTCTGCGTGGGAGAGTTGTGTAGAGCTGTCTGCCTCTGGGTGGGAGGGTTGTGTGTAGAGCTGTCTGCCTCTGGGTGGGAGGGTTGTGTGTAGAGCTGTCTGTCTCTGGATGGGAGGGTTGTGTCTAGAGCTGTCTGCATCTGAATGGGAGGATTGTGTAGAGCTGTCTGTCTCTGGATGGGAGGGTTGTGTGTAGAGCTGTCTGCCTCTGAATGGGAGGGTTGTGTAGAGCTGTCTGCCTCTGGATGGGAGGGTTGTGTAGAGCTGTCTGCCTCTGGATGGGAGGGTTGTGTAGAGCTGTCTGCCTCTGCGTGGGAGAGTTGTGTAGAGCTGTCTGTCTCTGCGTGGGAGGGTTGTGTGTAGAGCTGTCTGCCTCTGGGTGGGAGGGTTGTGTGTAGAGCTGTCTGCCTCTGGGTGGGAGGGTTGTGTGTAGAGCTGTCTGCCTCGGGTGGGAGGGTTGTGTAGAGCTGTCTGCCTCTGGGTGGGAGGGTTGTGTGTAGAGCTGTCTGCCTCTGGGTGGGAGGGTTGTGTGTAGAGCTGTCTGTCTCTGGATGGGAGGGTTGTGTCTAGAGCTGTCTGCCTCTGAATGGGAGGGTTGTGTAGAGCTGTCTGTCTCTGGATGGGAGGGTTGTGTGTAGATCTGTCTGCCTCTGAATGGGAGGGGTTGTGTAGAGCTGTCTGCCTCTGGATGGGAGGGTTGTGTAGAGCTGTCTGCCTCTGGGTGGGAGGGTTGTGTGTAGAGCTGTCTGCCTCTGGATGGGAGGGTTGTGTGTAGAGCTGTCTGCCTCTGGATGGGAGGGTTGTGTGTAGAGCTGTCTGCCTCTGCGTGGGAGGGGGTTGTGTAGAGCTGTCTGCCTCTGCGTGGGAGGGTTGTGTGTAGAGCTGTCTGCCTCTGGATGGGAGGGTTGTGTGTAGAGCTGTCTGCCTCTGCGTGGGAGGGTTGTGTAGAGCTGTCTGACTCTGGGTGGGAGGGTTGTGTGTAGAGCTGTCTGTCTCTGGATGGGAGGGTTGTGTGTAGAGCTGTCTGTCTCTGGATGGGAGGGTTGTGTGTAGAGCTGTCTGCCTCTGGATGGGAGGGTTGTGTGTAGAGCTGTCTGCCTCTGGATGGGAGGGTTGTGTGTAGAGCTGTCTGCCTCAGGGTGGGAGGGTTGTCTGTAGAGCTGTCTGTCTCTGGATGGGAGGGTTGTGTGTAGAGCTGTCTGCCTCTGGATGGGAGGGTTGTGTAGAGCTGTCTGCCTCTAGATGGGAGGGTTGTGTAGAGCTGTCTGCCTCTGCGTGGGAGGGTTGTGTGTAGAGCTGTCTGCTTCTGCGTGGGAGAGTTGTGTAGAGCTGTCTGCCTCTGCGTGGGAGGGTTGTGTGTAGAGCTGTCTGCCTCTGGGTGGGAGGGTTGTGTGTAGAGCTGTCTGTCTCTGGATGGGAGGGTTGTGTCTAGAGCTGTCTGCATCTGAATGGGAGGATTGTGTAGAGCTGTCTGTCTCTGGATGGGAGGGTTGTGTGTAGAGCTGTCTGCCTCTGAATGGGAGGGTTGTGTAGAGCTGTCTGCCTCTGCGTGGGAGGGTTGTGTAGAGCTGTCTGTCTCTGGATGGGAGGGTTGTGTAGAGCTGTCTGCCTCTGGGTGGGAGGGTTGTGTAGAGCTGTCTGCCTCTGGATGGGAGGGTTGTGTAGAGCTGTCTGCCTCTGGATGGGAGGGTTGGAGCTGTCTGCCCCTGGGTTGGAGGGTTGTGTGTAGAGCTGTCTGCCTCTGGATGGGAGGGTTGTGTGTAGAGCTGTCTGCCTCTGGATGGGAGGGTTGTGTAGAGCTGTCTGCCTCTGGGTTGGAGGGTTGTGTGAAGAGCTGTCTGCCTCTGGGTGGGAGGGTTGTGTGTAGAGCTGTCTGCCTCTGCGTGGGAGGGTTGTGTAGAGCTGTCTGCCTCTGGGTGGGAGGGTTGTGTAGAGCTGTCTGCCTCTGCGTGGGAGGGTTGTGTGTAGAGCTGTCTGCCTCTGGGTGGGAGGGTTGTGTGTAAAGCTGTCTGCCACCGAGCTGGGTTGTGTGTAGAGCTGTCTGTCTCTGGATGGGAGGGTTGTGTGTAGAGCTGTCTGCCTCTGGGTGGGAGGGTTGTGTGTAGAGCTGTCTGCCTCTGGGTGGGAGGGTTGTGTGTAGAGCTGTCTGCCTCTGGGTGGGAGGGTTGTGTGTAGAGCTGTCTGCCTCTGGGTGGGAGGGTTGTGTAGAGCTGTCTGCCTCTGGGTGGGAGGGTTGAGTGTAGAGCTGTCTGCCTCTGGGTTGGAGGGTTGTGTGAAGAGCTGTCTGCCTCTGGGTGGGAGGGTTGTGTGTAGAGCTGTCTGCCTCTGGATGGGAGGGTTGTGTGTGAGAGCTGTCTGCCTCTGGGTGGGAGGGTTGTGTAGAGCTGTCTGCCTCTCTGCGTGGGAGGGTTGTGTGTAGAGCTGTCTGCCTCTGGGTGGGAGGGTTGTGTGTAAAGCTGTCTCATCACTGCGTGGGAGGGTTGTGTGTAGAGCTGTCTGTCTCTGGATGGGAGGGTTGTGTGTAGAGCTGTCTGCCTCTGGGTGGGAGGGTTGTGTGTAGAGCTGTATGCCTCTGGGTGGGAGGGTTGTGTGTAGAGCTGTCTGCTGTCTGCTGTCTGCCTCTGGATGGGAGGGTTGTGTAGAGCTGTCTGCCTCTGGGTGGGAGGGTTGTGTAGAGCTGTCTGCCTCTGTGTGGGAGGGTTGAGTGTAGAGCTGTCTGCCACTGCGTGGGAGGGTTGTGTAGAGCTGTTTGCCTCTGGGTGGGAGGGTTTGTGTAGAGCTGTCTGCCTCTGGGTGGGAGGTTGTGTAGAGCTGTCTGCCTCTGGATGGGAGGGGTTGTGTAGAGCTGTCTGCCTCTGGATGGGAGGGTTGTGTGTAGAGCTGTCTGCCTCTGAGTGGGAGGGTTGTGTGTAGAGCTGTCTGCCTCCTCAGGGTGGGAGGGTTGTGTGTAGAGCTGTCTGCCTCTGGATGGGAGGGTTGTGTGTAGAGCTGTCTGCCTCTGGATGGGAGGGTTGTGTAGAGCTGTCTGCCTCTGGGGGAGGGTTGTGTGAGCTGTCTGCCTTGGGGTGGGAGGGGAGTGTGTAGAGCTGTCTGCCTCTGGGTGGGAGGGTTGTGTGTAGAGCTGTCTGCCTCTTGGTGGGGGGGTTGTGTAGAGCTGTCTGCCTCTGGGTGGGAGGGTTGTGTGTAGAGCTGTCTGCCTCTGGGTTGGAGGGTTGTGTAGAGCTGTCTGTCTCTGCGTGGGAGGGTTGTGTAGAGCTGTCTGCCTCTGCGTGGGGGGTTTGTGTAGAGCTGTCTGCCTCTGGGGGGAAGGTTGTGTAGAGCTGTCTGCCCTGGGTGGGAGGGGTTGTGTAGAGCTGTCTGCCTCTGGATGGGAGGGGATGGGAGGGTTGTGTGTAGAGCTGTCTGCCCCTGGGTGGGAGGGTTGTGTGTAGAGCTGTCTGCCTCTGGATGGGAGGGTTGTGTGTAGAGCTGTCTGCCTCTGGATGGGAGGGTTGTGAGTAGAGCTGTCTGCCTCTGGATGGGAGGGTTGTGTAGAGCTGTCTGCCTCTGCGTGGGAGGGTTGTGTAGAGCTGTCTGCCTCTGGGTGGGAGGGTTGTGTGTAGAGCTGTCTGCCTCTGGGTGGGAGGGTTGTGTAGAGCTGTCTGCCTCTGGGTGGGGGGGGGGTTGTGTGTAGAGCTGTCTGCCTCTGGGTGGGAGGGTTGTGTGTAGAGCTGTCTGCCTCTGGGTGGGAGGGTTGTGTAGAGCTGTCTGCCTCTGCGTGGGAGGGTTGTGTGTAGAGCTGTCTGCCTCTGGGTGGGAGGGTTGTGTGAGCTGTCTGTTGGAGGGTTGTGTAGAGCTGTCTGCCTCTGGGTGGGAGGGTTGTGTGTAGAGCTGTCTGCCTCTGGGTGGGAGGGGTGTGTGTAGAGCTGTCTGCCTCTGCGTGGGAGGGGTTGTTGTGTAGAGCTGTCTGCCTCTGGGTGGGAGGGGTTGTGTAGAGCTGTCTGCCTCTGGGAGGGTTGTGTAGAGCTGTCTGCCTCTGGATGGGAGAATTTGTGTAGAGATGTCTGTCTCTGGGTGGGAGGGTTGTTGTGTAGAGCTGTCTCCCTCTGGGTGGGGAGGGAGGGTTGTGTCTGTCTGCCTCTGGATGGGAGGGTTGTGTGTAGAGCTGTCTGCCTCTGGGTGGGAGGGTTGTGTAGAGCTGTCTGCCTCTGGATGGGAGGGTTGTGTGAGCTGTCTCCCCTGCGTGGGAGGGTTGTGGAGAGCTGTCTGGCTCTGGGTGGGAGGGTTGTGTAGAGCTGTCTGACTCTGCGTGGGAGGGTTGTGTGTAGAGCTGTCTGTCTCTGGGTGGGAGGGTTGTGTGTAGAGCTGTCTGCCCTGGATGGGAGGGTTGTGTGTAGAGCTGTCTGCCTCCGTGGGAGGGTTGTGTAGAGCTGTCTGCCTCTGATGGAGGGTTGTGTGTAGAGCTGTCTGCCTCTGGATGGGAGGGTTGTGTGTAGAGCTGTCTGCCTCTGGTGGAGGGGTTGTGTAGAGCTGTCTGACTCTGCGTGGGAGGGTTGTGTGTAGAGCTGTCTGTCTCTGGATGGGAGGGTTGTGTGTAGAGCTGTCTGTCTCTGGATGGGAGGGTTGTGTGTAGAGCTGTCTGCCTCTGGATGGGAGGGTTGTGTGTAGAGCTGTCTGCCCCTGGATGGGAGGGTTGTGTGTAGAGCTGTCTGCCTCAGGGTGGGAGGGTTGTCTGTAGAGCTGTCTGTCTCTGGATGGGAGGGTTGTGTGTAGAGCTGTCTGCCTCTGGATGGGAGGGTTGTGTAGAGCTGTCTGCCTCTAGATGGGAGGGTTGTGTAGAGCTGTCTGCCTCTGCGTGGAGGGTTGTGTGTAGAGCTGTCTGCTTCTGCGGGGAGAGTTGTGTAGAGCTGTCTGCCTCTGCGTGGGAGGGTTGTGTGTAGAGCTGTCTGCCTCTGGGGGGGAGGGGTGTGTAGAGCTGTCTGTCTCTGGATGGGAGGGTTGTGTCTAGAGCTGTCTGCATCTGAATGGGAGGATTGTGTAGAGCTGTCTGTCTCTGGATGGGAGGGTTGTGTGTAGAGCTGTCTGCCTCTGAATGGGAGGGGTGTGTAGAGCTGTCTGCCTCTGGATGGGAGGGTTGTGTAGAGCTGTCTGCCTCTGGATGGGAGGGGTTGTGTAGAGCTGTCTGCCTCTGCGTGGGAGAGTTGTGTAGAGCTGTCTGTCTCTCGTGGGAGGGTTGTGTGTAGAGCTGTCTGCCTCTGGGTGGGAGGGTTGTGTGTAGAGCTGTCTGCCTCTGGGTGGGAGGGTTGTGTGTAGAGCTGTCTGCCTCGGGGTGGGAGGGTTGTGTAGAGCTGTCTGCCTCTGGGTGGGAGGGTTGTGTGTAGAGCTGTCTGCCTCTGGGTGGGAGGGTTGTGTAGAGCTGTCTGTCTCTGGATGGGAGGGTTGTGTCTAGAGCTGTCTGCCTCTGAATGGGAGGGTTGTGTAGAGCTGTCTGTCTCTGGATGGGAGGGTTGTGTGTAGATCTGTCTGCCTCTGAATGGGAGGGTTGTGTAGAGCTGTCTGCCTCTGGATGGGAGGGTTGTGTAGAGCTGTCTGCCTCTGGGTGGGAGGGGTGTGTGTAGAGCTGTCTGCCTCTGGATGGGAGGGTTGTGTGTAGAGCTGTCTGCCTCTGGATGGGAGGGTTGTGTGTAGAGCTGTCTGCCTCTGCGTGGGAGGGTTGTGTAGAGCTGTCTGCCTCTGCGTGGGAGGGTTGTGTGTAGAGCTGTCTGCCTCTGGATGGGAGGGTTGTGTGTAGAGCTGTCTGCCTCTGCGTGGGAGGGTTGTGTAGAGCTGTCTGACTCTGCGTGGGAGGGTTGTGTGTAGAGCTGTCTGTCTCTGGATGGGAGGGTTGTGTGCAGAGCTGTCTGTCTCTGGATGGGAGGGTTGTGTGTAGAGCTGTCTGCCTCTGGATGGGAGGGTTGTGTGTAGAGCTGTCTGCCTCTGGATGGGAGGGTTGTGTGTAGAGCTGTCTGCCTCAGGGTGGGAGGGTTGTCTGTAGAGCTGTCTGTCTCTGGATGGGAGGGTTGTGTGTAGAGCTGTCTGCCTCTGGATGGGAGGGGTTGTGTAGAGCTGTCTGCCTCTAGATGGGAGGGTTGTGTAGAGCTGTCTGCCTCTGCGTGGGAGGGTTGTGTGTAGAGCTGTCTGCTTCTGCGTGGGAGAGTTGTGTAGAGCTGTCTGCCTCTGCGTGGGAGGGTTGTGTGTAGAGCTGTCTGCCTCTGGGTGGGAGGGTTGTGTAGAGCTGTCTGTCTCTGGATGGGAGGGTTGTGTCTAGAGCTGTCTGCATCTGGATGGGAGGATTGTGTAGAGCTGTCTGTCTCTGGGTGGGAGGGTTGTGTGTAGAGCTGTCTGCCTCTGAATGGGAGGGTTGTGTAGAGCTGTCTGCCTCTGGATGGGAGGGTTGTGTAGAGCTGTCTGCCTCTGGATGGGAGGGTTGTGTAGAGCTGTCTGCCTCTGCGTGAGAGTTGTGTAGAGCTGTCTGTCTCTGCGTGGGAGGGTTGTGTGTAGAGCTGTCTGCCTCTGGGTGGGAGGGTTGTGTGTAGAGCTGTCTGCCTCTGGGTGGGAGGGGTTGTGTGTAGAGCTGTCTGCCTCGGGTGGGAGGGTTGTGTAGAGCTGTCTGCCTCTGGGTGGGAGGGTTGTGTGTAGAGCTGTCTGCCTCTGGGTGGGAGGTTGTGTGTAGAGCTGTCTGTCTCTGGATGGGAGGGTTGTGTCTAGAGCTGTCTGCCTCTGAATGGGAGGGTTGTGTAGAGCTGTCTGTCTCTGGATGGGAGGGTTGTGTGTAGATCTGTCTGCCTCTGAATGGGAGGGTTGTGTAGAGCTGTCTGCCTCTGGATGGGAGGGTTGTGTAGAGCTGTCTGCCTCTGGGTGGGAGGGTTGTGTGTAGAGCTGTCTGCCTCTGGATGGGAGGGTTGTGTGTAGAGCTGTCTGCCTCTGGATGGAAGGGTTGTGTGTTTAGAGCTGTCTGCCTCTGCGTGGGAGGGTTGTGTAGAGCTGTCTGCCTCTGGATGGGAGGGTTGTGTAGAGCTATCTGCCTCTGGGTGGGAGGGTTGTGTGTAGAGCTGTCTACCTCTGGATGGGAGGGTTGTGTAGAGCTGTCTGCCTCTGGGTGGGAGGGTTGTGTGTAGAGCTGTCTGCCTCTGGATGGGAGGGTTGTGTGTAGAGCTGTCTGCCTCTGGGTGGGAGGGTTGTGTGTAGAGCTGTCTGCCTCTGGATGGGAGGGTTGTGTAGAGCTGTCTGCCTCTGGATGGGAGGGTTGTGTAGAGCTGTCTGCCTCTGCGTGGGAGGGTTGTGTGTAGAGCTGTCTGCCTCCGGGTGGGAGGGTTGTGTCTAGAGCTGTCTGACATTACACTTACTGGCAGTCCCAAACGGCGAACAACTTTGTACATCTATTCGTTCGTGAATAAGTATTTTATTACATAACATACACATCTAACACGACTGTTCTGTGGCGATAAATCAAAACATGAAATTGTATTTATTACAGAGCACAGCAGTGCGTTTCTGTACGTGCAGGCGCTTGCGCTAGGATGCTACGTAACGTAGGCGGGGCCTATGAAGGTACCGGGCAACCTCAAATACCGCCGCAGAAAAGAGGAGGTATGACACAGGCCTGGTTTTTGGGATGGAACCGCATAACAGTCTCGCGTTTTGATTGGTCCATGTCTGTCACATGAATATGTCATCACACGAGTGGAAAAGCTTGCAGGCATTTTTAACATTGTAAACAGAGAGAGAGAGAGTGATCTGCTTTCCACAACCTTACCATTAAAATATAATGTGGTATTACGCTGTCCTGATATAACAAACTATGGGTAATTACTTTATTATCATGTTATGCACGAATGTAAGAATTGGCTTTCTGTAATGGCATACTTTTTAGCATATATCTATAATCGTTTACGCGATATATTTTAATATCAAATATATGTCTTCCACACTATTACAGTTTTGTTAGAGGATGTATTAGTTTAGATCTAATGTAATCACAGTTGTACATATAGACTGCCCATGTTTTCATTCACGTCCCAAATTCTGGCCCGCTTTGCTTTTCAGATAACGTCCCAAATTCTGGGCCGCTTTGGTTTTTAGATAACGTCCCAAAAGCTGTTTCCCTGTTCACACACCCTAGTCTCTGTAAGTCGCCTTGGATAAAGACGTCTGCTAAATAAACAAATAATACTAAAGTGTTAGAAAATATATCCTTTTAATACTAAAGAATAATCTGATGAAACCCCCTCCCCCCCCGTTTATTTAATACATTTGGGTGACAAACTGCTGGTTTAGGACAGAACAACAAACGGTAGGCTTAATTCTTAAAACTTTTAACTACAAGTATTTGGATGCACAGAATTAAAAAGACAAGTATTGGGTTAGGAGCACACCTATTTTTTTGTAACTTTGACGGCCTTTTTTAAATTTTGACAGCCTTTTGTAAAAGTGAAGGCCTTTTGATACCCAGCATACACTGCAATACCCAGCAAAGTTATACACTGATATTCTGATAGCACAGCAATTCAAATGAAGTTTGTAATTGGTTGTGTTCCTCAAATACACAATAAAAAGTGATATTTATAGGGTATACAGTTATACAGCGATACAGTGGTTTCGGACATCTAAGAACAGGTACTGCAAGCATCTGGATTCATACCCAGAGGTACTCTGTATCCTCCTAGGACATTCACAGCTTGTTTGACACCCTCTTGTAGTTGCCCGTTTCTGCATATAAAGCAAAATGCTGTTTGTCAATCTCACTTTTTTCTTATAAATCAGTCTTTGCAGGAATCATTCTGAAAACACTTGAATCAGTTAGGGACTACCAGTCTGACACTACAGGCCTTTAAATTGCAGAACCAATTTGCAAGTTGCTAAGTGGTTGTGTTCCTCAAATTTGCACTGCAAAGTGATATCTTAAAGAATAGGGTATATAGTGCTTTTTTTTCGCCTCTGCTCGCTTTTTTTGGTGCAAAACTATGTCCGATACACTCAAGCTGATACTGTGATCACAAAACACTTGGAATGGACTTAAATTGGTGCTTGTTGCATAAATACACTACAAAATGTGCACATTTCAGGTCTTATATATAATGGACATTTTTGTATGTATTTTTGCTATAGGAAATCAAGGGTCGGGGGTCCTCCTGTCGTACCCCATGAGTCCACAAATCCTGGGACAACAAACTCGCTAGTACTCTCTTTAGATGCACAACAGTCTTAGCTAAAGAAAATGGGCTCCTTCGAGCTCGTACGACCCACGACCACCATTGGCCGAGCCTTACCCTGATTGTGTTTTTATAATGGGATTTGCCATAGGGAAGGGGGTGGTCTCTTATCGTACCCGTATCTCCACGACCCCTGGGCCAACAAACTCAGAAGGGCACTCTTTGCGTGCACAAGAGTCTTAGCTAAAGAAA
This sequence comes from Huso huso, assembly GCA_036884735.1. Lineage (NCBI taxonomy): Eukaryota > Metazoa > Chordata > Actinopteri > Acipenseriformes > Acipenseridae > Huso > Huso huso. Next base: position 122,844,014 of record CM072663.1, on the reverse strand, counting down.
GACATTGGCCACGGGTTCAAATGCCACCCCACCGCCAGATGGTGGGCGTTGCCCCAAAGGGGTTTTATAATGGGATTTCCCATAGACATTTTTCAGGGTGCTGTATCTCGGGTTCCGGGGGTCCCCGAGACTTGAAAATCGGTACGGAGGTCCATCTCGGGGCCCCTGTCGATCCCTCCAAGCGACATGTCCCCAGCTAGAAAGGACACCAGTTTAGACTTTTTTTGCCAACCTGGAGCTCAAAAGCTATTGGAAATGCAACCTTGACATGCCATCATGCTGAAAATGTGTAAATTTGTTGAAAATGTAGCATTTGAAAACGGGTGACTCCCTGTGAAAGAGGGCCCCCAGACATGGCCCTAGGAAGTTCAACCTGGTTTCTAGGCCCTGGGGTCATGGAGATATGACCCCGAAAAGGGTAGTTTTTGGACATTTTTGACAGGGCGTATCTCGGGTTCTGTGGGGGTTAGGAACTTGATTTTTTTTTGCGGTGGGGCCCCATGGGGCCCCGCACAAGGAGTCACCATTTTCATGTTTCAGATGCCAGGACGGCTTGGCAAAGTGAATTTTTTCGTCATGACATGAGTTTTTGGTTTGGGGTGCTCCCCTGAGTCTATATCACTTTGAATGGTGGTTCTACGTGCTCGGGTTCAAGAGATATGCCTGAAAATGTGTTTTATAACAGTGCCATAGACATGAATGGGGCTGAATACCCGAAAATATATTTTGCAAAGAATTGCTACGGTGGGTGTATGCGTGCAGGGGTTGCATGGTGGTGTGTGCGTGCAGGGGTTGCATGGTGGTGTCTGCGTGCAGGGATTGCATGGTGGTGTGTGCGTGCAGGGGTTGCATGGTGGGTGTATGCGTGCAGGGGTTGCATGGTGGTGTGTGCCTGGGGTTGCATGGTGGTGTGTGCGTGCAGGGGTTGCATGATGGTGTGTGCATGTAGGGGTTGCATGGTAGTGTGTGCATGTAGGGGTTGCATGGTGGTGTGTGCATGCAGGGGATTTGGAGTGCAGGTTTTGCGCAAAAGAGGGGCGGGGAAAAGACTGGGAAGGGTAGGGTAAAAGAAAAATTACTACAATCATTTATTTTCACTTTCGACTCCCAGTCTCCTTACCCTCACTTTATGATTTTATTTTGAGATTATTTAATTATTGTCAAAATAAACGGCCTTCATCTACTCACAGTTGCAGTCTCATTTCTGTCCAAAAAGAACCTGAAACACTACAATATATTGATGACGTTACATAAGAAAATGAGATGTCCTTTTTTCGGAATACCATGTTCCTTCCCAAAAATGTTTTTTAATATTAGCCTTTAATAAAGGAAAACGACTGCTTTAATTAATTTTCACGTATCTATTTCAGTGCAATGTAGTTTCTTCATGTAATAAGAAATACGTTTTTTTTAACATTTACATTTTATTTCTGTTTTTTTCATTAAAAAAAAGATTTCTGGGGAGAGTAAAAAATACATTAACTTTGATTCATGTACTAAGGGTTACTCTCAAATGAATTCACGATCCAGTTTATGGTAAACTGTGCATGGATGACTTAGAAATGGCTGTAGTGTCAGCTGAGTCCCCAAAACTGGGCTGAATTCGAAAATGCTTATCTAAAAACCAAGGCGGCCCAGAAGTTGGTACGTTATCTAAAAACCAAAGCGGCCCAGAATTTGGGACGTTATCTAAAAACCAAAGCGGCCCAGAATTTGGGACGTTATCTAAAAACCAAAGCGGCCCAGAATTTGGGACGTTATCTGCAAAACAAATAGGCCCAGAATTTGGGACATTATCTGAAAAGCAAAGCGGCCCAGAATTTGCGACGTAAATGAAAACAGGGGCAGTCTATATGTAAAACTGTGATTACATTAGAGATAAACTAATGTATCCTCTAACAAAACTGCAATAGTGTATACATATTAAAATATGTCGCAAAAACGATTATAGATATTTGCTACTTGAAAGAAAAAAGTACACCACCACAGAAAGCCAATTCTTACATTCGTGCATAACATGATAATTTATATAAAGTAATTACCCATAGTTTGTTATATCAGTACAGCGTAATACCACATTATATATTAATGGTAAGGTTGTGGAAAGCATATCACTCTCTCTCTCTCTCTGATCACCATATTAAAAATGCCTGCACCCTTTTCCACTCGTGTGACGACATATTCATGTGACAGACTGTCACAAAGACGGCCAGAGTGGGTTGCGTCAGACCAGAAAGGAATTCAAACACAGAGAGGGGTTGTGATGAGCTGAGTGCAATGGCTGCACTCAGCGTTTATTAACAAATAAAACGTTTCAAAACAGCACGAAACAGGACACGGCACTTGACGCCAAAATAAACAGACAGACAAAACGACTAGACACTAACACACAGGTGAAACGGAGACGAACAAACACGGTGAGAATACACTTATTATATTTATAATCACGCTGGTTTTAACTCCTCTCTCTCTCCCGTTCTCCACTCTCTGAACACCTAACCCCGAGTGACTAAAAATGTGCCTATTTATACTGTTGTGCTGGGATTCAATTACTAATTAATTATTCACTTGAATCCCAGCACGTGAATTAATTCTGTGCAACCCCGTGCTCACATATTACATTTAACCAGCACGTGAAGTGATTTGTGCCCTCCTCGTGCCTAAATACAAATCTACACTTTTACACACACATGAAACACAGACCCGTTTATATCCCGTGTACCAATCTATACACCAACATTAACACACGCAACATACAACACATAACACACAAATACACACAGGGGCGGGCACTTTGCCACATATACCCCCTGTGCAAAGCACACATGGCCTCAACGGCCACCTCCCCTTAAATACCCAGCAGTCCAGGCCAAAGTCTCGGGCTGGGAAGGGAGGCTTCAGTGGGCCCATGGCTGGAAATGCTGTCAGCTCCCCTGCCGGTAGTGGCACGGCTGACAGCATGCTGGTCCCGTCCTGCAGCGAAAAAAGCTGCGGGGCAGGTGGTCCCCGACCTCCCCTTCTTCGTAGCCGGCAGCTCCCTCCTGTGGGGCTCCGCCACAAGAACTCCTGCAGCGAAACTGCTGCTGGGGAAAGTGGTCTCCAGACCTCGTCCCCCTTCGTGGGCGGGCAGCTCCCCTTTCTGGGGTCCGCCACCGTACTCCCCTGTGGAGGTATCACGGGCAGCAGAGGCAGCTCCTGCCCTCTGTTCGGGCGGTGGCGGAAGCAGAGGCAGCTCCAGCCCTCTGCTCCTGGTGGTGGTGGAGGCAGAGGCAGCTCCAGCTCCTCTGCTCCTGGCGGTGGTGGAGGCAGAGGCAGCTCCAGCTCCTCTGCTCCTGGCGGTCGTGGAGGCAGAGGCAGCTCCAGCTCCTCTGCTCCTGGCGGTGGTGGAGGCAGAGGCAGCTCCAGCCCTCTGCTCCTGGCGGTGGTGGAGGCAGAGGCAGCTCCAGCCCTCTGCTCCCCGGGCGGTGGTGGTGGCGGAGGCAGAGGCAGCCCTGCTCCTCTGTTCCTGGCGGTGGTGGTGGCGGAGGCAGAGGCAGCCCTGCTCCTCTGCTCCTGGCGGTGGTGGAGGCAGAGGCAGCTCCTGCTCCTCTGCTCCTAGTGGAGGAAGCGGTGGTGGTGGCGGAGGCAGAGGCAGCTCCTGCTCCTCTGCTCCTAGTGGAGGAAGCGGTGGTGGTGGCGGAGGCAGAGGCAGCTCCTGCTGCTCTGCTCCTTGCGGTGGTGGTGGCGGAGGCCATGGGGCTGATGCTGGCCACTCAGAGGGAGGCTGTGGCAGTGCTGGCTCCCTCTGCTGTGGCGGCTGGGCTGGTGTGCGCCGTGCTGCCCTCATCAGCATGAATAGAGGCTGCTGGGGGACACCAGCCTCCTGCCCCTCTCCCCCCCAAAAATTTTCAGGGGGTTGAGCCTGTAACTCCTCCCCTTCCGGCTCTTGGGGCTGAACCAGCAGGCCTTTTCCCTCTGCTGGTGGCTTGGGTCCCAGAGCTGTGGAAGCCCCGACTTGCCTCCCTTTGGGCTGTGGACGCACCGACTCCTCCCTTTTGGGCTGTGGACGCACCGACTCCTCCCTTTTGGGCTGTGGACGCACCGACTCCTCCCTTTTGGGCTGTGGACGCACCGACTCCCCCCTCTTGGGCTGTGGACGCTCGGGCTCCCCACTCAGGCGTAGGACGCTCGGGCTCCTCCCACTCAGGCGTAGGACGTTCGGGCTCCTCCCACTCAGGCGTAGGACGTTCGGGCTCCTCCCACTCAGGCGTAGGGATGTTGGGCTCCTTCCACTCAGGCGTGGGGACGCTTCAGGCTCCTTCCGCTTGGGCTGTGGACGCTCAGGCTCCTCCCGTTTGGGCTGTGGACGCTCAGGCTCCTCCCATTTGGGCTGTGGACGCTCAGGCTCCTCCCATTTGGGCTGTGGACGCTCAGGCTCCTCCCATTTGGGCTGTGGACGCTCAGGCTCCTCCCGCCGGGCTGTGGACGCCAGGCTCCTCCCGCTCGGGCTGTGGACGCTCAGGCTCCTCCCGCTTGGGCTGTGGACGCTCAGGCTCCTCCCATAACTGCGGAAGGGACAGTGGGCGAACAGGTGATCCTGGTCGCAGAGGAGGCACCCCGGCGATGGCTTGTTACATCGCCGTGGATGCCTGGCCCTTAGGCGGCACTCCTCCTCCCTGTCCTTCACCTCTTTATCTGTCTCTGCCTCCCGCTTGGGCTGTGGAGGCAAAACCAGCAGGCATTCACCCTCTGCTGGTGGAGATGGGGACAGCAGGTACTCCTCTGCTGGTGGTCCTGCTACCTGGGCTGCTGTTCCGTTTATCGTTGCCTCCAGGTAGCTGAGGACAAACTCCACACCTTCCTCCAAGGTGTTTGGGGTGTGTTCCTCCTGATATGCCTCCCATCTCTCACTGTCCATCATCCACAGGGCCCGGACGACTATGGGTAGAGACTGGGCCTCCAGCCCAGCATTCTCCAGGAACCAGCCCCGCAGTTTGATGGCGTCTTCTGCCATTGACTTTTTTTTTTTTTTTTTTTTTCCCAAAACAATATTTGTAATCCTTTATTATTTTTTTTTTTTTTTTTTTTTTTTTTTAAATCCAGACCCCTCCTGGTCTGACGCTTGGAGGCGCGGCTATCCCACTTCTGACACCACGTGTCACAAAGACGGCCAGAGTGGGTTGCGTCAGACCAGAAAGGAATTCAAACACAGAGAGGGGTTGTGATGAGCTGAGTGCAATGGCTGCACTCAGCGTTTATTAACAAATAAAACGTTTCAAAACAGCACGAAACAGGACACGGCACTTGACGCCAAAATAAACAGACAGACAAAACGACTAGACACTAACACACAGGTGAAACGGAGACGAACAAACACGGTGAGAATACACTTATTATATTTATAATCACGCTGGTTTTTAACTCTCCTCTCTCTCTCCCGTTCTCCACTCTCTGAACACCTAACCCCGAGTGACTAAAAATGTGCCTATTTATACTGTTGTATTGGGATTCAATTACTAATTAATTATTCACTTGAATCCCAGCACGTGAATTAATTCTGTGCAACCCCGTGCTCACATATTACATTTAACCAGCACGTGAAGTGATTTGTGCCCTCCTCGTGCCTAAATACAAATCTACACTTTTACACACACATGAAACACAGACCCGTTTATATCCCGTGTACCAATCTATACACCAACATTAACACACGCAACATACAACACATAACACACAAAATACACACAGGGGCGGGCACTTTGCCACACAGACATGTACCAATCAAAACGCGAGACTGTTATGCGGTTCCATCCCAAAAACCGGGCCTGTGTCATACCTCGAAAAGAGACTTTGGGCAAAGTAGAAGTGTTAAATACAACAGTACATGTTAAATTCGTAATTACAACTTGACAACTAGAGCCGCGTGTCATTACTCACCATTGAGCTGACTAGATAGATTACAACAGCGCTTCCATTCTCCCTCTCTCTCTCTATCTAACTTGTTGTTGGAAGTACCGCCCCTCTCGTCGGGATTGGCCAGACAGTTTTGGGCCTGGTTAAGGCTGCGTGTTCATCGGCTCAGAGCACCGTCCATCTGTCAGGCAAGGTTGGTTGTACGATCTGTGTATTTGGTGTAGTGAGTGCTCCTCTCCATGGTAACCGCCGCCGCTTGTGTGTACAAAGCAAGGGGCGGTACACCTAGACTAGTCAACACAGTAACTGACCCAGTGTGCAGCCTAAAGCAGCTGAGAAGAGGGAGCGCAGGGTTTTACCAAAGAACAGTTTCTGTTGTGTAAATAAATAAATCAAATTAAAAAATGATTCCAATCTGTGTCATTTGTTATTACTGTATTAGTGGGTTTGCCAGATTTCTTGACATTCATCTTAATGTATAGTCATATAACCCTGTTAAACGCCCCTCAAGATTGTAAAGGTCTATCTAATATAATGCAAGACCTATGTGGAAATTAATTACAAAAATCCATAAATACCCAAGAAGTATACCTGAGGTAAGAGACTTGTGATAAGGGAAGGCTGGCTCCTTCAGTGATACAAAGCAATTTAATGAGCAAGCGGTCTGAGGTGGGAAAACAAGCAATAAATGACACCCAGCTGACTCATTTTTCTAGCAATGCAGTATGAAGGTACTCCCTTGATCGCTGTTATCACAGGTGCAGCAGAACCCTGAATATTATCCATGTTTCTAGCAATGCAGTATGAAGGTACTCCCTTCGATTATCACAGCTGTTTATCCACAGGTGCAGCAGAACCCTGAATATTATCCATGTTTCTAGCAATGCAGTATGAAGGTACTCCCTTGATCGCTGTTATCACAGGTGCAGCAGAACCCTGAATATTATCCATGTTTCTAGCAATGCAGTATGAAGGTACTCCCTTGATCGCTGTTATCACAGGTACAGCAGAACCCTGAATATTATCCATGTTTCTAGCAATGCAGTATGAAGGTACTCCCTTGATCGCTGTTATCACAGGTACAGTAGAACCCTGAATATTATCCATGTTTCTAGCAATGCAGTATGAAGGTACTCCCTTGATCGCTGTTATCACAGGTGCAGCAGAACCCTGAATATTATCCATGTTTCTAGCAATGCAGTATGAAGGTACTCCCTTGATCGCTGTTATCACAGGTGCAGCAGAACCCTGAATATTATCCATGTTTCTAGCAATGCAGTATGAAGGTACTCCCTTGATCGCTGTTATCACAGGTGCAGCAGAACCCTGAATATTATCCATGTTTCTAGCAATGCAGTATGAAGGTACTCCCTTGATCGCTGTTATCACAGGTGCAGTAGAACCCTGAATATTATCAATTTTTCTAGCAATGCAGTATGAAGGTACTCCTTCAGACCGCATTGATCACTGTTATTGTTTCAGATATATTCAAAAGATTTTAATGAGTAAGCCGTCCAAAATGTACAAACCTAAACATGATATATTTACAACCAGTGTTGTGTGATCGGATGGGTCACTTGCTGTTCATCACTTTTTGTAAGCCATCCTGGAAACTACAATGAGGTTCAGCACTGGCAGTGAATAGATAACATTTGCATACCTATTCATATGGTATAGAAATACAACAAAGAGATTGTCCTGGTGAAATCATCTAATACGTTTAAATAAATAGTGCCTGCATGTTTGTCAGACCACAGTAAGTATAAACCAACTCCAGTTTACTGTATGATGCTGAAGTTTCATATTACTGACACTAGAGGGTGCTAGAAACACACCTGTGGTAACAAACCTGGATGATAATAGTGTATGGGGGTGATGTAAGGATATGCGCAAAGTGATTTGCGGGTTCAAAACTCCCATAATGCTGCCGTAAATTGTGTTTAAATGCGGCGTATGTAAAGAATGGTGTTCACCTGGCGTACTGCACCTGCTATCAAATCCACTGAAATGCATTAAAATGAAGAAAAGAGCATGGAACTGGGCAGGATCTGGATACTAAGCGGGTGCGGATGCCATGCTAAAGCGTTATCGTCTCACTCCGCAGGTCATCCTAGACCTCATAGCTGAATTGAGGTATGAGCTAGACCCCAGCGTCAATCTAGGGACCGCTATCCCTGCACATGTGAAAGTGCTGTGTTCTCTGCACTACTTAGCCTCTGGTTCCTTTCAGACCATGGTTGGAATGTCTGGAGGGATAGCCCAATCCCTTTTCCAGAGTGCTAGGCACATTTCTAGATGTCATGCTGAAAAGGGCAGGCCAATACATATAATTTTTTAAGGATACTAGCATAACTGATGTTGGCTGAGGCTTTTCCAAACAACTCAGTTTCATGCTGAGTGACCTCAGCCGTAAGGACTCTCAGCTCCTTCTCAGAACACTTTTATTTTATTTTCCGTACGCCAAGAGGACTTTGCTGCGATGGCAGACGCAGTGGACTTGTACGATGGCAGACGCAGTGGACTTGTACGATGGCGGATGCAGTGGACTTGTGCGATGGCGGATGCAGTGGACTTGTACGATGGCGGATGCAGTGGACTTGTGCGATGGCGGATGCAGTGGACTTGTGCGATGGCAGACGCAGTGGACTTGTACGATGGCAGACGCAGTGGACTTGTACGATGGCGGATGCAGTGGACTTGTGCGATGGCGGATGCAGTGGACTTGTACGATGGCGGATGCAGTGGACTTGTGCGATGGCGGATGCAGTGGACTTGTGCGATGGCGGATGCAGTGGACTTGTACGCTGGCGGATGCAGTGGACTTGTGCGATGGCGGATGCAGTGGACTTGTGCGATGGCGGATGCAGTGGACTTGTGCGATGGCGGATGCAGTGGACTTGTGCGATGGCGGATGCAGTGGACTTGTGCGATGGCGGATGCAGTGGACTTGTACGATGGCGGATGCAGTGGACTTGTGCGATGGCGGATGCAGTGGACTTGTGCGATGGCGGATGCAGTGGACTTGTGCGATGGCGGATGCAGTGGACTTGTGCGATGGCAGATGCAGTGGACTTGTGCGATGGCGGATGCAGTGGACTTGTACGATGGCGGATGCAGTGGACTTGTACGATGGCGGATGCAGTGGACTTGTACGATGGCGGATGCAGTGGACTTGCAGGCTGCCGGGTAGCTCCACTGGTTTTCACAAGTAGATTTTTGGGCACATAAATGTTGCATGAACACAGCTTTTGTCAATATAGGGTTAAAGCTCCCTGATTTAATATAAAACAACTACATATGTATAGTCAACTAAAAGGTATGCTATTCCTTCATAAAATACAGCTACACCCCATACCAGTACAAACAATTTTATACTGGGTTTACAATTCTCCAAAAGGAGCCTGTACTTTGAAAGACAAAGACAGAAAAAAAAATCTTCAGTTTTGTTCACCTTTGTTTATAAATATTGCAACCATACAGTGTTATTCAATGTGTTTAGCCATTGTAATATTATAGGGCTAACAACAGCCTGATAGAAGACCAAAGGTCTCTAATTAATACATAGTTACAACTTTCACACCAGTCAGTGCAGTGAAGCATGGAAAAAGAATCTGTGTCCTTCCTTTCTCATACAGCAGACAATCAACTAATCAAATATGAAATCCAACGTCTTACAGGAGTGGGAAATCCACTTGTAAAATTGCTTTGATCAATTATCTTACATTTTAATAAATGTATTATTATTACTAATAATTGCTGACCCTCCAAAAACTTTTACATTATTAATAATAATAATAATAATAATAATAATAATAATAATAATAAGTTTTTAATTGAATAGCCATTGTTGTAATAATAATAATAATAATAATAATAATAATAATAATCATCATCATCATCATCTAAAAGCCGGCTACAGTTGGCTGACCACCCTAGTTAGACAGCCATTGAGAAACACTGATTAATTACAGTAAACTCCGAGGAGCATTTACCCTTAATTCCAGCTGTAGCGATATAGTTTTATACATGTTATTATTATTGAAAGGAACACCCCTTTTCTCTTTTCAATTAACCGGGTTCTCTTTTTCTCGTTAAAGGTGGAGCTCGAGCGAGAGAAACCGGAAGTCAACGTCGTAATCGCGCAGGGAAGGAAAAATAAATACGAAAACACAATCTCAAGGAGGCGAAAGTCAAGCCATTTTTTAGAAGAAAACCAGAAACATTTGGATAATGTTTTTTACTGTGCGTCGAGACACCGTGGCTTTGGAGAGGTAGGACTAGCTTGTCAAGATCAAAGAGCGAGATGTGACGTGTACATCGCTCGGTAAAGCCAGGGTACAGTCATATGCGTAGGAGTAACATTAGCAGGTGTTTTTTTAAAATGTATTTCTATGTGATAATTAGAAGTTCCGATTTTTGAAGAGAGGCTCTTGCGGGTTGTGACTTGTTCTCTTGTCTAAATCTATTTTAAAAGGGGTTTTGGAATTAGTCTCCAAATAATTAGGCCTTTTCTTGACTAAGACAGATGCAGATTAAAAAAACAACAAAAACACAAACAGGCTGTACTGTTGTATGGGAAACAAATAATATATACTGTTTAAAAAACAGTAAACAGTGTTTCGTATAAAAATATTATTTTGCACTTGCTTACACAGGCTGTGCAAGATGCATCTGATATGAAACTCGTTCTTCGCTATCTAGCCAGGGGTCCTACACACTGGCACCCCATCACTGTTCCCATTCCATAAATACCCTTTAGTTTATTTATTTATTTATTAATTTATTTAAATGTTGTTTTGTGTGGTTTGTATTAATGTATCTTTGGCACAACTCTTCTGGTTATACATTAAACTGTACTAATACAGCAGTGATACATTAAGAGCTACAGACTTCAATGTTTTATACATATAGCCCATGTCCTGTCATTCAGACACAGGTATAGATAATCCTGTCTTTATTTTGTGTTCGCCTCTTACCTCAGACATGTGTGCTGTTGAGAAACTGGCAACTCCTGTCCTGGGTTTCCACACAAGAAGGACAGTTATATTATTTCTCATTTAAGGGCGGATACCAAATCATTTTTCTGGGTTGCAGCTGGTTCAGGGACAAAGGCAAACCAGGATCCTGCCAATGAAGGAGCAAGATGCAATGAATCTTGAATTAGTGCTGTCCAAAGACTAAGCATGTATCTGTGCTGTTCTCTTCTGAAAAACATTTACTTACCTTTCATTTGCATTACAGCTAATCTCTTATTATTATCTTGACCATTTAAATTGACAAGCTCACCTACCAATAGTAGAATTGTTTAATTGACACATTTACAGCAGATGCACTGTAGCTACACAATAAAATAGGTTCTTCAGTGTATTAAAACATGTGGTTTCTTTGAATTTGATCTGGAACCCTTCTTTTGAGTCGTTCCCATATAGTGCTTAAATCACAGCAGATGCCTTTCGGTTTTATTACATTCCAGTGCAGACATTTCACTACAAAGTTACTGTTTTCAAATAGCTTCAAGTTAATTTGTGGTATTTAAACCAGCCTGTAGGTCCTTGAAAAAAGCTCATATTTTTTGCAGCAATTTAACAAGGAGGGTGTGTGTGTGTGTGTGTGTGTATATATATGTATAAATGTGTGTGTGTGTGTGTGTGTGTGTGTGTGTATATATATATATGTATAAATGTGTGTGTGTGTATATATGTGTGTGTGTGTGTGTGTATATATATATATAAATGTATGTGTGTGTATATATATATATATATATATATATATATGTATAAATGTGTGTGTGTGTATATATGTATAAATGTGTGTGTGTGTGTGTGTGTATATATACATATTGTTAGAAAGGTAGTGTGCTTTTTTTAATCTTTTTGCAATGCTGTAAAACAAGAACATTTTGCGAGCAAGAAATGTTTGCTAATTTTCGCGTTTATTAAAACTCTGCAAAATGTGCCGTGAAAAAAAAAAAGAAGCGCAAACATTTACTGCAGCAAAAACGGACCTTGAAGGCCATCAGCGAAATGAAGTTGCCGTAAAAAAGTCCTGTTTTACAGCAATCCGTTTTGGATTGTTCAGTGTTCCTTTTTGCGGGTTATGTGCATTTTATGTGCAACTTATATTTTGTGGATTTTGTGGGGGTATTGCTACCAATACAACATGCATCAGTTATTAATTTCTGGGGGACATAGATAAATAGTAATCATGTACACAATACAATGAACTGAAACAGGGTGGTTTCAGGAATTCTGTCTGCTTGCTTTTCTGTGGCCAGATTGTATCCTTGTCAGTATAATTTACTGTAGGGGAAACGCTCTGAGAAATCTCATTGTGTACAGTTTTCTTGCACACAGTTTTAATTTCCAATGTTGAGCATGCATGAGAGCTACAGTAATCCAAATAGCCTTTTGACTTGGAACGTGACAGCAATGTGCCTCACAAGACGAGGGGCTGCGCTGCAGGGTGGGAAGTCTGAAGACGAGGGGCTGCGCTGCAGGGTGGGAAGTCTGGTGAAAACGGAAGTGTTTAGGAATCTTGACTTCTTCAAGGTTCATGGTAAGGGTCTAAATGATGGGAGTTAACAGTAACAAGCTTAAAAACCAATTCAAGACTTTATTTCTCAAAATCCAGATAGATTTATTACATTATTATTTAGTAGCTTCTAGAACATAAGAACATAAGAAAGTTTACAAACGAGAGGAGGCCATTCAGCCCATCTTGCTCGTTTGGTTGTTAGTAGCTTATTGATCCCAGAATCTCATCAAGCAGCTTCTTGAAGGATCCCAGGGTGTCAGCTTCAACAACATTACTGGGGAGTTGGTTCCAGACCCTCACAATTCTCTGTGTAAAAAAGTGCCTCCTATTTTCTGTTCTGAATGCCCCTTTATCTAATCTCCATTTATGACCCCTGGTCCTTTTTTCTTTTTTCAAGTCAAAGAAGTCCCCCGGGTTGACATTGTCTATACCTTTTAGGATTTTGAATGTTTGAATCAGATCGCCGTGTAGTCTTCTTTGTTCAAGACTGAATAGATTCAATTCTTTTAGCCTGTCTGCATACGACATGCCTTTTAAACCGGGATAATTCTGGTTGCTCTTCTTTGCACTCTTTCTAGAGCAGCAATATCCTTTTTTGTAACGAGGTGACCAGAACTGAACACAATATTCTAGGTGAGGTCTTACTAATGCATTGTAGAGTTTTAACATTACTTCCCTTGATTTAAATTCAACACTTCTCACAATATATCCAAGCATCTTGTTAGCCTTTTTTATAGCTTCCCACATTGTCTAGATGAAGACATTTCTGAGTCAACATAAACTCCTAGGTCTTTTTCATAGTTCCCTTCTTCAATTTCACTATCTCCCATATGATATTTATAATGAACATTTTTATTGCCCGCATGCAATACTTTACACTTTTCTCTATTAAATTTCATTTGCCATGTGTCTGCCCAATTTTGAATGCGGTCTAGATCATTTTGAATGACCTTTGCTGCTTCAACAGTGTCTGCCACTCCTCCTATTTTTGTGTCGTCTGCAAATTTAACGAGTTTGCTTACTATATCAGAGTCTAAATCATTAATGTAGATTAGGAATAGCAGAGGACCTAATACTGATCCCTGTGGTACACCACTGGTTACCTCACCATTTCGAGGTTTCTCCTCTAATCAGTACTTTCTGTTTTCTACATGTTAACCACTCCCTAATCCATGTGCATGCATTTCCTTGAATCCCTACTGCGTTCAGTTTGAGAATTAATCTTTTATGCGGGACTTTGTCAAAAGCTTTCTGGAAATCTAAATAGACCATGTCGTATGCTTTGCAGTTGTCCATTTTCAATGTTGCATCCTCAAAAAGTCAAGTAGGTTAGTTAGACATGATCTCCTTTCCTAAAACCATGCTGGCTGTCACCCAGGATATTGTTACCATATAGGTAATTTTCCATTTTGGATCTTATTATAGTTTCCATAAGTTTACATATAATAGAAGTCAGGCTTATTGGTCTGTAGTTACCTGGTTCAGTTTTGTCTCCCTTTTGTGGATCGGTATTACGCTTTGCTATTTTCCAGTCTGTCGGCACAACCCCTGTGTCAAGAGACTGTTGCATGATCTTGGTTAGCGGCTTGTAAATAACTTCTTTCATTTCTTTGAGTACTATTGGGAGGATCTCATCCGCCCAGGGGATTTGTTTATTTTAAGAGCTCCTAGTCCCTTTAACACTTCTGCCTCTGTTATGCTAAAGTTATTTAAAACTGGATAGGAACAGGTCGACATGTGGGGCATGTTGTCCGTGTCCTCCTTTGTAAAAAATCTGTGAAAAGTAATCATTTTAATATATTTGCTATTTTTTTTCTTCATCTATGATTTTGCCATTTGTGTCTCTTAGACATTTAACCTCCTCTTTGAATGTTCTCTTGCTGTTATAATATTGGAAAACATTTTGGAATTGGTTTTAGCCCCCTTAGCAATATTGATTTCTATCTCTCTCTTGGCCTTTCTAACTTCCTTTTTGACTTGTGTTTGCAGTTCCAAGTACTCTTTCTGTGTGCTTTGTTTTTGGTCCCTTTTAAACGCTCTGTAAAGTGCCTTTTTTTTCGCTGAATATTTTTTTTTAATTGATCTATTAAACCATTTTGGCCATTTTGTTTTAGATTTAGATTTGTCTACTTTTGGGATGTAATTGTTTTGTGCCTCTAGTACTACATTTTTAAAAGACAGCCACCCTTTTTCTGTGGATGTTTTCTCTATTTTACTCCAATCTACTTCTGTTAGTCTCCGTTTCATACCTTCATAGTTTGCTTTTCTAAAATTGTAAACCTTAGCTTTAGTCATTACTTTTGGGGTTTTAAAAATATTTCAAATGAGACCATGTTGTGGTCTGAGTTTGCCAATGGCTCTCTGACCTCTGTTTTAGTTATTCTGTCTTCATTATTTGAAAAGACTAAATCAAGGCATGCCTCCCCTCTAGTCGGTGCCTTGACTTGCTTTGTCCTTTCAATTTCGTCCGGTCGTGCCCCCATTGGGTTTTCCCATTTTATACAGGGGAAGTATTATGCCCTTTGAATTTGTGTCCATTATTCTGACCCATATTGATTCTGCATTGTTTCTGCTTTTTTCTTTGTCCTGATTTAACACCTGGGCTTCAAGGCTATTTCTTATGTATAGCGCTACCCTCCGCCTCTTCTGTCCTGCCTGTCTTTCCTATACAGTGTGTACCCACTGATATTATATTCGTCTCCATCACTCTCAGACAACCAAGTTTCTGTAACACCTATCACATCGTAGTTACTTGTTAGTGCAGTAGCTTCAAGTTCTAACATTTTGTTTCTGAGACTTCTAGCATTAAGATAAATACATTTAATAGTGGTCTTACCTGAGTTGTTGCCCTTGTTTTGATGTAGTCTCCCTTCTGTTTTTTTGTTTTCTCCCCCCCTTCCTTTCTAGTTTAAATTCTTTTTACACACAGTTCATATAATAATTCACAGCGATTATTGTACATTTATTCTAAAAGGCAGATAATAAAGGGGTCTTGTTTTGACGATCAGCGTGCTGTTTTATTATGAATAATGTGTGTAGAAAGAATGGGAGTGTTTTAATTAGATTTTCTTTTTTGTTTTCAACTTTAAAATGTTACTGATGTATTCTATGTTCTATTCCATTAGTGTGGCAGCTTGCACAGTGAATTGTGTGTCCCAGCATAGGTGTCTTAATCAGTGAAGTTAAAGTGCTTATATAATGTCAAATATAATGTCAAACTCCGTAGAACTGCAAGGCACACGTTGAAACTTAAAAAAATGAATTCAGAAAAGAAAGCAGGAATCACTTTTGCATAGGAAATACTTGTATAGAATAGTTTTCATTAGGAACCTTCAAGACACCCTTTGATTTGGCCCATTGATTGCATTAGATACTGGGGCAGTACTGTAGTGTGATTATGCACTAAATGTAGTGTTCCATTTCTTATCTCCTGCACAGCTTTAGCAGCCTGTGCCATTTAGCTGGAACAATGTGCCTAGTGTAGTGAGAGGATCTGTTTGATGCAATGTCTGCTAAGTAAGTATTCACTGAATCAGGCTATGAAAAGCCAGCTTTTTAAATTGCAAATTACAGTAGTTGAGGATTATTTAAAATGAATAAGACAGTCTAAACAGTGCGCCAGAATATAAACATCTGCTGTATGCAGTACTGTAGTGTGCCTTTGCTTTTGTTCACAAATGTGTCTCTTCTGATTGTCCTGCCATGTACAGTACAGTCAATACTAGAAGAACATAAAGGTTCTGAATGAATCATTTGGTCCAGCAATGCTTATTGTTCCTAGTAGCTGAATCGGCTCTCAATGGAGCCCAGTGACTCCTCAGCAATAAGTTCTAGGCCTACTGCACCTATATTTTGGACATCACATTTTGTGTATGGTACGTGGGGATGTGCAATTAACTCTTTTCTTGATGTAATGTTAATGTCATGAAATTCTGAACTGTTACGCCTCCATAAACACATACTATTGTATAGGTCAGTGTTGTTGTTGTTTTGGAATTCTGAAAATGAAGGCCTTATTTTAAATTGAATACAGTATATAATCTTGCAATGGGGTGAAACATTTCCTGTTGGTGTGGAAATGAGCTTACAGTATATTAGCTTCAAAATAGTTAAATAGTTAAAGGTAGAAAGCCACCAACTGTATTGCAGAACAGTGACTATCCAGCAGGGGTCGCTATTATATTGACAGTGGCCTTGCAGCTGTTTTACAGCCATGCATATTCACCTGAAATCTTCGACTGATAGGATATCGTTGTAAGTGTTTCTTATTCACTGCTGTTGTGCATGATAAGAAGGGTCTGTCTTGAAATGCAGTGTTGTTTTGTGAAAACTGTAGATAGCTTGCTAACTGAGGGCCTGCATAGTTCTAGAAGTGCATTGTGAAGCTGGCCCCAGAAAAAGGTTGGTTCAGGTAAGAACTCAGCAACAACATGTACATATATAACAGTTACAAAATATCACAGTACAACGTATCGCATTGCAAAACATCACATTACACAATACCACATTACAGATAGAATAAAATCAGTAAAGTAAGATCAAATTCAAATAAGAGCAAAATAAAGAATACAGTAAATTACATTTAAGAGCAGTTAACTTGGTAAAAATGTTAGAGCACGTAATAAGTACTATAAAGGGATAAGAACAATTTCAATTAAGAGCAATTACAAAAATGTGAATACAGATACCTTTTAAAAGTAAAATCAAGTACATTACAGAATATCACATTACACAATATCACATTACAGATAAGAGCAGTTATAAAGTACAATAGTCAGTAGCAGATAAATCAAATAAGAGCAAAATAAAGAGTGCAGTAAATAATTACATTTGAGCGAGTTCGACTAAAAGCAGTTAACTTAGTAAAAATATTTGCTTATACGAGTAAAGTCTAGTAAGAGCACTAGTAAGTACAATAAATGGATGAGAATGATTTCAATAAGAGCAATTGCAAAAAACGTGAATACAGATACCTATAAGAAGGTGGAAGGTGGAGGGTGGAGGCATCGGAAGGTGGAGGCACCGGAAGGTGGTCACTGGTAGGTAGTTCCACCACTGAGGGGCAAGGGTGGAGAAGGAGCGGGCTCTGGGAGCGGGGGAGTGGAGGGGGGTACAGCTAATCTGCCGGTGGTGGAGGAGCAGAGGTGGTGTAGGGAGAAACGATAGTCTGGAAATAGGAGGGAGCAGAAAGATCAAGGCAGCAATAGGCAAGTACAAGAGTTTTGAATTGGATGCGAGCGGTGATAGGGAGCCAGTGGAGGGAGCGGAGCAGCGGCGTAGCGTGGGAGAAACGAGGAAGGGAAAAGACAAGGCGAGCAGCAGAGTTTTGAATGAGCTGGAGTGGGCGGATAGCAGAGGCAGAGAGGCCAGCCAGGAGGGAGTTGCAGTAGTCAAAACGGGACAGTACCAGAGCCTGAACTAGGAGCTGCGTGGAGTAGTTGGTGAGGAAGGGGTGAATTCTGCATATGTTGCTGAGGAAGAAGCGACAGGAGTGTGCCAGAGTAGAGATGTGCTGAGAGTAGGAGAGGGAGGGGTCAAGGGTGATCCCAAGGTTTTTGGAGGATGAGGGAGAGAGGATGGTGGATTCAAGAGGAATAGAGAGCTCAGAGGTGGGGGAGGAAGAGGGAGGAAGAAAAGGAGGTCTGATTTGGAGAGGTTGAGTTTAAGATGATGCGAGTGCATCCAGGAGGCTGAGAGACAGGTCGTGATACAGGAGGAGACATCTGGGTCAGAGGGGGGAAAGGAGAGGAAGATCTGGGCATCATCAGCGTAAAAATGATATGAGAAGCCATGGGAGGAGATGAGGGGACCCTGCTGCAGTGGTGTTTGCCACTCCTCCTATTTTACGTCTGCAAATTTAACAAGTTTGCTTGCTATGTAGATTAGGAATAGCAGAGGACCTAATACTGATCCCTGTGGTACTCCACTGGTTACCTCGCTCCATTTTGAGGTTTCTCCTCCAGTCAGTACTTTCTGTTTTCTACATGCTAACCACTCCCTAATCCGGGTGCATGCATTTCTTTGAATCTCTACCGAGTTCAGTTTGAGAGTTAATCTTTTATATGGAATTTTCTGGAGAAACTTTCTGGAAATCTAAATAAACCATGTCATATGCTTTGCAGTTATCCATTGTCGATGATGCATCCTCAAAAAATCAAGCAGGTTAGTTAGACACAATCTCCCTTTCCTAAAACCATGCTGACTATCTCCCAAGATACTGTTACCATATAAGTAATTTTCCATTCTGGATCAGTTTGCATATAACAGACGCTTATTGGTCTGTAGTTACTTGGTTCGGTTTTGTCTCTTGTTATTTTATTTATTTATTTTTAATTTAGTGGTCGGCAATTATTTTTATTGTTTTCTCCCCAATTTAGTAATGCCCAATTATTTTTAGGCTCAGCCCACCGCTACCACCCCTGCGCTGACTTGGGAGGGGCAAAGATGAACACACGCTGTCCTCCGAAGTGTGTCGTCAGCCGACCGCATCTTTACACACTGCAGACTCACAATGCAGCCACCCAGAGCTACAGCGTCGGAGGACAATGCAGCCCTTGGCCGCTTACAAGCAAGCCCGCAGGTGCCTGGCCAGACCACAGGGGTCGCTGGTACGCGGTGAGCAGAGGACACCCTGGCTGACCTAGCCCTCCCTCCCCCCCGGGCGACGCTCGGCCAATTGAGCGCCGCCCCCTGTGAACTCCCGTCCTCGGTCGGCAAAGGAATAGCCTGGACTCGAACTGGCGACGTCCAGACTATAGAGTGCATCCTGCACTCCACGCGGTGCACCTTCACTGGAAGCGCCACTCAGGAGCCCCTGATTTGGTCTCTCTTGTGGATCGGTATTAAGTTTGCAATTCTCCAGTCTGTCGGTACAACCCGTGTCGAGACTGTTGCATGATCTTGGTTAGCAGTTTGTAAATAACTTCTTTCGTTTCTTTGAGTACTCACCACTGTGTAGAAAAGTGTCCCCCACCCTACTCACCTGAGTCAGACCTTATTCAATATCTAAGTGTGTCTACTGCTCCTGGGAGTGTCCCCCACCCTACTCACCTCAGTCAGACCCTATTCAATATCTAACTGTGTCTACTGCTCCTCGGAGTGTCCCCCACCCTACTCACCTCAGTCAGACCCTATTCAATATCTAACTGTGTCTACTGCTCCTGGGCTCTGTGCTGTACTAGTCAACTCCTTTTAGACTTTAAAGCACTTTGATCAAATCTGCCATAATCCTGCTCCGGGAGTTAGGCACTATACCCTCTCTGAAGCAGCAATGTCCTTGTTGTAACGACCACTACTGTACTGCTGCTGTAAATGTTGTCTGGTAAACTAGTTGTTAGTGTTGTACTGTAACAATACAAGTGTGTTTCCCTAGTTCTATTGCTGTAGGTAAACCAGTAACCTTTGTGTTTTGTTTTAGGTTATCAAGTAGCTAAATGGAGTCGGAGCAGCTTTTCAACAGAGGGTATTACAGAAACAGTTACAACAGCATAGCAAGTGCCAGCAGCGACGAGGAGCTTCTCGATGGAGCCGGCCTCATCATGGACTTCCACACCTCAGAAGATGACATCTTATTAGATGGAGAAGCTTCATCCGGTAAGCAGCACTGATCCATCTAGCCTAACTAGACCTTTCTGTAAAGATTTAGGGCCATATTTGCAAAGTATGCTCCTGTTTTTAGAAGAAAGAACCAAGCTTTGATGTTACTAAGCTTCTCATTAATACCTCGGGAGGTTCATTCAAGCGCTCCTACTTCCAGTTGTTCTGCAACAACAGGAGTTTGTTTTTTCCTTTAAAAAAACAAACAAACAAACGTGCTACGCTTTGTCAATATTGTTCTTATTCTTAAAATATGTGCAATGCCAGTATTTTTACAGCATGGCACTGGCTCATAACACACTCGGAAATGTCATTTCATTACGTGTCACTTTAATAGTAATGAAGTGTGTAACGTTACAGTGGTCGTTTTCACTGAAAAGTTTGTGTTTTAAAAGTGGGGAAAGGCTTTAACGTTAAGCAAATTGCTCTGCTGCCAGCTTCCGATATCCCAGTGAAGTAAACCTTTCACAGTTACATACTGTAACTTGTGTTACATTAGACAAATAGCACTATAACATCATTTTTTAAATTGTTTTACAGTAGCAGCTAGGGGCATTAGACTACTCAAAGATCACTGAAAAAACATTGTCATGCATGGGCTTTACAGAAAGAGCCAGGGCTAAGAATGCAGTCTAACTCTTTATTTTAGAGCATACATCCGAATACATCTCGCCAGATTTGATACATGCTTACAACCTTGAGTTAAGTTTGATATATTTCACCTGCTTCTCACAAAGAATAAATATGTAAAAATATCAAACTAATGAACATAAACTGATAAATAAGCACCACATTCCTGTGACTGTCAAAAGCAGAAATATGTAGCAAAGTTTAGAGTCTCGCTTTCGTCTTGGCAAATTTGTCAACACCAGCCTGTAAGTCTAATGTTTTTGCTTTGCTAGTTAGCTCACAATAACCAAAAGATCGCCCAACCTGTCATCCCCAGTAGCTGTACACAGGTATGTTTTGACCCTTTTCATGTACAAAAAGAACCTTCCATTTGCCAAACTAATACCAACATTTGCATACGACGAAAATGTTAGAAAAAGAAATCTATTGATTTTCATGTATAACATTGCCTAATCTTTCCATATAAATGCATATTTAAGCAATGTGACATTTTAAAACAGTAATTCTAACAGTACATTTCAATTAGTATGCCTCTAATACTGTATTTTGCCACCTTAAACATCATTTATGTCTTTCCTCCCTGCACTGCGCACGCCCAGACTCTTTCCACCCTGCACTGCGCACGCCCAGACTCTTTCCACCCTGCACTGCGCACGCCCAGACTCTTTCCACCCTGCACTGCGCACGCCCAGACTCTTTCCACCCTGCACTGCGCACGCCCAGACTCTTTCCACCCTGCACTGCGCACGCCCAGACTCTTTCCACCCTGCACTGCACATGCCCAGACTCTTTCCACCCTGCACTGCACATGCCCAGACTCTCTCCACCCTGCACTGCACATGCCCATATTTTTTTTTATTTATTATTATTTTTTTTTCTTAATACCGAGGATGGTCATCAAAAACTGCTACTTAATTTTTTTTGGATGAAAAAGTACGTCTTTTTGTGAAGTTACATTTTACTGCACATGTAATAATTTGTTTTATATTACATACAGACAGATAGTGTTATAGTGTTAACGACCAGTAAAGTGTAGTTTTATGAACTCTTTCCAGAACCGCCATCCTATCATTGACTCGTTTTGTATTCTCATTTCCACGAGTACATCACTACAAAATGGAATGTAAACAAACGGCTATATCCGTTTTGTTGTTGTTAAAATAGTTCTTGCCATTTCTATAATTGTTTATTTATGTTGTGTAGAAGATGGAAGGCTCTATCATATCACCAAAAATGGAAAACAAAGAGTTCTTGGTAGAGAGTGGCTGGAAGTGTTCAGAGAATTTCATGCTTCAGCAATGGGTGGTCACAGTGGCATAGTTAAAACTAGAGAAGCCATTTTCAGCAGGGTTTTACTGGCACCGTATGACCCTGGATATAGAAGAGTGGGTAAGTACATCGAAATGGCAAAGTATGAACATCTGACTGCTGATCCGCACCCATCAAATTGTGGTACCTTCAATAAAGAACATTATCAAAGTGTGATGTATTTTTGGCGTTCTACGTTTTCTCAATAGAGGATTAGGTACATATGGTAACTGTATGAATTTGTGTATTATTAATTATTATTTGTATTTATTATAGATATTTCCTGGTATGAATTCCAGTCATAGTATTAGTTTAAAAATAAGTAATGTTCATTATATTACATTATTTGAGTTCTGCTATATAATTTTTAGAATCTTTTCAAACTACTCTCTATATAACCACCAACATGAATTGTTGGATGTTTTAATTACTGGTAGACTTTTAAAACCAAACCAGAATTTAAAGAAATGAATCTAAAGTCGAAATAGGGTCAAATTGAAACCCGAAAACGCACAGCACAACCATACACGTGAGCCTAAATCTCGTTTTCAAATCTATGGCACCTTTTCTGTAGAGCATGTATAAATGCTTGTACCTGGGCATAAGCAATATTATTAGTTTCTTCCGCAAGTGCATCCCTCCTGGCTGTCTCGCTGTGTTTTCATTTCTTCCGTTCTCCACCCGCTGTGGCAAACATCAGACATTTCCCTTTTGACTCATTATGATAGCAATAATATTGTATTATAGAAACAATAAAACACAATGCCATTCTGTGTTGTCGATAGTCACTGGACAACAATGAACTATCAATCAAAAGGAATGAATGCCGCCGATGCCTCAAGACTGAGCGCGAGTGATTACATCACATAGCAACCGTCGCTGACTCCATTCCGGACCGGGTCAGATTAGAAAAGAATGATGTTTGAAACACGTATTGTATTCGATTGTGATGAAAACTTTGGACCATCTTCAGGGGTGTGCAATTTTTGATAAAAACTTCTTGTCCATGGGACAAAATGCTAGAAAAAGCTACTTGTCCTTCATGAAATCCTACTTGCCCCCCCTCACCGTCCCACAAAACACACACAAATAGAGTGTAGCTTTTAGAATATACTGTAGCTTTTAGAATTTTTGCTTCATGAAAACAAATAAAGAAAACGTAATTCAGAACATACTTGCCAAAACTCAGCCCATCTAATTTTTGTGCATTATACATGCCAAGTTTATATAATGTGGCAATTGTGTTTGCCTCTCAAAAGGTTTCTGGCGCGGGCGTTCCTTCCCTACAGCAGACGCTCGCTGCTTAAACCCTCTTTCTTCAGACCCTGATGTTGACAGGCAGTCTGCTCATGTTAATAGAGATTGAGTTACATTGCTGTCAGCATAGTAACTGGCAAAGATTTGTCTACCATCATCCTGAACAAAACAGTATCGATTTATATCTTCTGAGGAAGCTAGCCCATGTGCTGAACAAGGCAAGTAGCAGGCTTTTACCCCCCTTCAACCTCCTTGGCAATGCACAGTTCCAGTGTTTGCTCCAGGACTTACAGACTGAGGGTCAATGTGGCCCCCACTCTAAATTTTAGGGGGACATTTTCTTTGGTGAGGGGGTCAGTGTGTTTGATAATTCAGAACCAACCACCATTTCTTATGTTTGTTTGTTTTTAAATATGCCAGCAGAGTTTACTGACCTTTTGTTTCTGAAGAACAAAAAATAAAACTGTAAAGCTGTAGATACAACCAAGGTGTCTCTACAATACTCACTGTCACTTTTTGGGAAAATATTGGGAAGTGTGTCAAAGTGATGCTGGTGTATCACTGAGTATCTGATCACATTAGAACAGGGGTTTTCAATCTTTTTAAGCTCCATACCCCTTTCCAAAAAAGTAGTCCACTGCATACCCCCATCTGAGATACAGTCATAATAAAATGAAAACAGAAAAAAAGGTTTGTACAATAACATGATACAACAAAACACACAAGCCGTGGAGTGTGTGATGGATAAAATTATAAAAGTTACAGTATTATAATGGAAAAAAATATATTACTTTTGGATAAAAATAGTCCCTCAAACAGGTTTCTAGTTGTTGGAAACATCAACATCATTTTATTGTAATTACTAATTAATTAAAATCAACGAAGCCTCCGTGCTAAACTCAGTCACTCAGAAATGACACAGGACTATGCTATGATACCAAATGGCAATCATGTATTTTTATTGGCCATACATTATGTATTTTGAAATGAACCAATAGTACTTAATAAACTTTAATCGGGTCACTGAAAAAAATAAATATCGATTTGCAGGCACGAACGCACACAGGAAATAAAATGAGTTTGACTAGGCTTTTAGTTTTTTAAAATGTTACCATAAAATAAATTCTTACCTTCCAGCTGCCGCTTTATTTTGACAATTGCCATATCAAAAATGGCATTTTTTTGACATTTTTCATTCTTGGCCCCCAAGTAAATATTTTGAACAGTTTTCAAAGCAATTTTTGCTTTATTTTTACAACACATGTTGATATGATAAACGCGTATATATGCTTAAGGTACTGTATTGAATTTCAAGGTTAAACGATGGCCCGTGTTACACAGAACACTAACAATTAAATGTCAGATATACAATATGTATTTCGTTGGTTTTGTGGATTTGCTATATTTTAATACTGCGCATAATGATATGCTTTTGAAAATGCTACTTACCAAAACCGTGACTGCACGTGAACTGTATTACATAATGATTTCCTTTATTCCGATTCCAGTGGTGTTATCTCAATGCAGATGTATTATATAAAGTGTTGTATAAAATCACATACACTTAATAAATTTATTTATTTATCATGTCGTTATAGGCCTACTGGCGAAATTGCCAAGAGACAGTTGGTGCTTAACACATACTGAATTATTTTGGGACATAATTTTAGCATTTTTTGTCATAGAAAAGACACATTTCACATATTTTATAACGTTACCGCAGTCTTTTTTTTAAATTGATGCGGTTTTCGTTTCAGAAATCTACTGCACTTCGTCTATAAACCGTATTGCAGTACGCACAAGTTCGAACTTCTCCCATTCACTTCCTAGATCACTCCATATCTCCAAACATCAGACAGATATTTTGTCTAGAAAATAGATAAGTTAACAGCGGAGTAATTTCACGGTATTTTTAAGCACAAATATAATAGCCTGCATTTCAACAGTCACTGGCGAAGCTGATTACTTATTCTTCCAGAAGTAATGGTCGGGTGTAACAGGGATACAAGGTTATATTTGCGCCGAGCCATGTTGTTAACAAGCCTGATGTTGTCATCCAGGCTTTACTGTGAAACTGACTGTATCAGGGAGGGTGTGAGCGCATTCTACTGGACTGGAGAATAAAAGCACGGCAGTTTAATTATGAAAACGCAAGTGTAAACAAACAAGTAAAAAAGATTAGCCTGTCGTCAGACATGTCATGTTAATACAAAATGCATTAATTTACTGCGTATTGGTATTGCGTCTCGGCTGGGAAGGGGGACACACGGACGCATTAAGAAATTCAGCGGGACATTTTTTATTTCAGGGGGGCATTGGCGCAATGGCGCGGCCTAGCGTGAACACTGACAGTTCAAAGCACTGCTCATGCAGTGAAACTTGATTAGCATCAGCTTAGAGAATAGGCCTCTAAGTCTCTCTGTCTGTTTTTACATTCCGGTTTTATTTCCCTTTGTCTATGCAGCTGCTTATCTAATTGTGATAGAACTTGCTCTCGCGTGCATCAGAATCGAGGGATTTATGGAGGGGCATGTCTTGCCTGTCTGTATGTGGTATGGCTCGCAGTTTACATGTGGGTCCTGGGGATCTGATCCGAACGCTTTTCATTTACAGAATAGTGTCAGATGTATGCTGTTAACATACTTGTTTTGTTTCTATTTCGCTTCATGGGTTATCACAAAGCTTGAATGTGCCATTTATAACCTACCTCTGTAGTCACACAAACATGCCTATTTAGATAGCAGCACATAGGGGCATACAGGTTTCAAAGGATGGGGAAGCTGATCTCCAAATCGCTGAAACTTTATTTGCGGATTGTAAACCAACACACTGTAAACCAACACACTGTAAACCATACTGATCAAGCAACCCCAAGGCTAGGCTATTAAACGGCAGGTAACAGACACCAAAGATATACTAATATATGTGTAAAATTGAAAATTATACACTGTGTAGGGTGTATTGAAGCAGCCCCAGAGTTTTTACTCAGATCTTGCTGAGAATCCAATCTCAAATCCCGAGATCCCGAGACTGTAAACATAAAATACCGGGATTTTGGGATTGTGGTTAATGAAAACAATTGACTGTGGCAGTGATTCTGTGACTGTGCGCTGACTTGCTGAGCAGAGCGGGCTGACTGCTGTCTGTCTGCAGTGAGTGAGTGACGCACACACATCGGCCTGACGGCCTCCCCAGCTCCAAGGCTCCTTATGATGCAAAGTCTGTTGAATCTGAAGTACAACAACAACCAGAAAGCAGCCCAAGTTCAGCAGCAGCAGTAGCAGGCAGCCGCTGCTGAGAGTGAGACTCCATCTCTAACCATGAAGGAGCAGCTAAACTTGGCTATCCAGGAAAGCATGAGCGCTGCAGCTACCAGTACAACAACACCACCACCAGCAGGGTCCACTTTGATGAACTGCATCAAATCAGAAATGCCTCTCTTTCTGAAGGCGGTGGGAGACTGGGCTGTACTTGCAGTCCAAAAGGGGATTTTCAGCTGCAGGGATTTTGTGCACCAAGTTACGTAGTCATTTGAAAGACGAGGTAACTGATGCATTGAACTTTCTTCGTTCTTTTGTTGAATTAAAAAAAATATTGTTGCATAATGTTTACCTGTTTATAATTTTTTAGCGTAGACCTACACATGTAGCCTCGGTAATGTTTATTTGTTACTGTCCGAGTTTAAATGTTCAGTGTTAGTTTAGTTAGAACTTCGATGTTCATTGTGATATACTTCAATAAACACATAAGAAAACAGTATTGTTGCTTTCATTGTTGTTATTATATTAAACAGGTTTCCTTAATCCTGGGATCCCGTGGTTTTAAAAAAAAAATCAGTCCTGAAATCCCGGGATTTACAAGCTGTTTGAGAAATGTGTCGCTGTGGAGGGAGTGTCCATTGGGGTCTGTGTTTACAGACCGAGAAGGGGTGATCATTACTGAAGCTTTAGTATTAACACTTACATGCTAACTTAGTGGAGATACAGAGAATATTATTTATACACACAATTCCAGGAATCCCCTTGTGATGAAATAATCTTTTTTCCAAGAGTTCTTACAAAAACACAAGTAAAACAAGCAGCAATCCCCAGACTCCCCATTCCAGAGACTCTGCATTAGAGTACCAATGCACTGCAAGAGTAAAGAGACACTGCAAGAGTAAGGAGATGCTGCAGAGCACTTGCTATAAAGCCATTGTAGAAAGTTTGCAGTGTACTGTGCTGCATTACTCCTTTTAAAGTGTAAATCATGCAGTAGTAAAACAGTCTGATGTTTCCACTTCCACTTAGGAAGTGTCCCTTCATTACCCCAGGATACATTCCCAGTATAATATTATAACAGATGGCTTTTCTTAAAAGGAAAATATGGAACAGGTTACAAAAACTGTGATTGTAGAGTCATGTTTCTGCCTTTTACTGAAGTAAAGCAA
This sequence comes from Huso huso, assembly GCA_036884735.1. Lineage (NCBI taxonomy): Eukaryota > Metazoa > Chordata > Actinopteri > Acipenseriformes > Acipenseridae > Huso > Huso huso. Next base: position 122,816,368 of record CM072663.1, on the reverse strand, counting down.
TCGTGATTTATTACAGAGCATTGGGAAAATAGGGCTCCCAGGCTAGGGGCTCTGACAGCAGCTCAGTCCTGGCATGGAAACCATTTGTTTTTATGCAGATCTATCTGGGCTGCGATCTGAACAGTGTTACCTTGAAGACTGTGCCCCTTTCATGGATTAGTAGCATTGCCTCATGTTGTCCTTCCACTAGCTGATATTGCAAAGCTTTTAATGGCTACATCCTGGTTGATGTCATGGCACCAGTAACTTGTTAACTTCTGAGAAGGTGTGATTGGAGGTGAAACGCCTGGCAGGTTGTACTGCCAGGAAGAGTTTATTGATTTTAAAATGAATGGACAATTCCTGACAGTCTGCATGGCGATACAAGGCCTTTCAGGATGTAGGTCTACTGCAGTACAGTACATGAGCTCACAGAGAATCTGCCAGTATTGAGAAGCCCTACAGCAGCATATTCACTGATCTGTATCGAGAGGGTACACTGGAGGCTTCCACTGGACCAGAACCAAATGACATCATCTCAATCTGTACTGTTGCTTAGCAACAGCAGCGCTGCTTTCCATTGTAGTCCCAGTCATTGTTTGCAGTAGAAAACGCCCCTGTGTATTTATTTTTGTTTCTATAGCATTCTCTCCCAGGACTCCCTTCTTGCCAAGCTGAATTTCACAAACCGTGTTGCTTCACAACGTGATACTTTTTTACATTCTGTTTGTTCTTATTGAAAACTACTCAAAATGAATAGACAATGTCTCTGACTTTTGCGGCAACGTTTGTGTCTGGGGATAGGAGTGGTTGAATGAGACTTTATTCACTGTAGGTTATCTGTCAGGCAATGTTGTGTTTTTAACCCTCATACACAAACACTGTAGGTTTATGTAGGTTTATATATATATATATATATATATATATATATAATTACACACTGTTTTGCAGGCAACACTCACTTTGTGTCTCTCCAAAACCAAACCACTCTAAACCACCCTCCCTAACAAAGGATTTCACCTGCCTTTTATAGGCTGTGGCTGTAGCCCAATTAAGCACTTAAGGCTCCAGCCACATTCTCACATGTATTTTTGCAGGGAAGAATTTAACCCCCTCCCTGCCAACCCAAACCAAACAAGAATCACAATAAAAAAAAACATAATGAAAACAGTAAAAATAATAACACCACCACAAATTATAGGGGCGAGCTGGCACCCCATCACAGTGACACAATCCATTTTGCGCTGTGCACAAATATAATGTATGCAAAGCGCAATTTGGCGGGAGTTGCTGATAATTTGCGACATCCTGCCTTGTTAAAAACTATGCGCCAAGCACAAAACCAGTTTTGCGAGGCACAAAATAACGCTTTTAAAAAAGCAAGCCTTAACTCCGCGCACATCACTCCAGCACTCACTGACCCAATCACTGAAGTGAAATGCAGGCGCTTTTCGAGGTACTACAGCAATGGAAAACACCCAGCGATCATACAAGGTTCCGTAATGATTATATTCAAAAGAACGATTGTGATAGCAGCAGCACTAGTGTTAATACATGTTTAAAAAATAAACAGGGAAGCTGCCATCATGATCGTTCTTTCGGACCAAAAGAAAACGAATCACTTTCCCAAGCACGCTTTCTTTTGTGCTGAAAGAATATCTCCCAAAATAGAATCCAGAGTACAGCACGGTATCATACATACCGTTGGTGTGTAACATAGACCGAGCCGGCAGATACTAAACTACCTGTATACTACCTGTATGTTTTACTGTTTGCTGTAAATATACATAAACCACAGGAGACCTACAGACATATATTTGGAATACAGTGTACAATGGGTTTACTTATTTATGTCAGTAGCCTAATATGTTATTATTGCAGACATTTAGGAGGTAATATCCAAGCTAATATTAACAAGCTTTTATATGCAAAACAGAGATGCCAAGGGTTGGCTGTCCTAAAGAGTGGGATTCACAGCCCCAAAGAGAGAGATGCACAGCCCCAAAGAGTGAGATTCAAGGCCAAATAGAGGCACGGGGGGTGTGTCAGGTCATTGCTTAAGACGGGGACTCTCATCTTTGGTCCTTGGTGACATCCATTTTAAAACAAACTTAACAGTTTGTTTTAAAATGTACACTGCTTAATATTGCATATGAAACTCTTCAAGCAGCTAAATAAATTAATATTTAACCCTCAGTAATACAGTAATACGGTACAGTTTACGGGTCTGGCAGTAACAGCAACAGTTTGCACCTCCTTACCTTGCATTCACATATATTTCAATATCAAAGACAGTGCTTATACAGTAGTAGGCAAGGCTGCTGATTACTGTATTGGTAAATTTGGTCTGCGTTTTGAATGTAAAATGTATAAAAGGTGCTCCTTTCTTATTCCACTGCCCGTTCAGCCTGTTTTATTTAAATTGAATTAATTGCCCCCCAGGTTTGTCAAGCAATATATTTAAATATTTAGCTTATTAGCCATGCTAATGCCTGTGATAATGATAAACATTAGATTCAAATGTATGCATGTGTGCACATTTCATATGCTTAAGCACAAAAATATCTGAATTGCTCCGAAGGCCAAATTTGAATGAAATGGCTAAGTTTTGCAATAAGCGTGACAGGCTTGCAATGCGCAGAATGTTTCCATTACATTACATTGTCGTGTAGTGTTCCAATTCTGCGCATTCACTCGTAGCTCTTGTGCATTTCTGCTATATTGGTACTGAATGCGCAGGTGGTTTTGCGAGACACAAACACATTTGCGAATTGAGCAAAAAAATGCTATTTTCCAACTTCGCGCAACTGTTGGAAAATATCCATTTTTGTGCAAAAGCACTAATTTTTGCGAGGGGATTGCGCATCGCTTCGAATATCTCACTGCGGAGCACGTTCATTACGCGACCCCCTGTGCCAAGAATAGTCTCCTGAGCTGTCAGCCAGTGTTACACTGATCCTTAAAGATCCGTCTTGCGTTGTGCCTCTTGCAGAGCTGATTGTAGCCATAGCAACCGGGCTGCAAATCATTTCCCACTGATGACATCAGCAGCATTCGAAGCAGTCAGCTGCGGCAGTAAACCAGCAGCAGTCCGGGTCACGTGCTGCTGCTGCTGAGCAAATCGAACTAGCTTTGTAATCAGGGAAACATTTCTTTCTCTTTCTGTGAACCATGGACATGTCTTCCGATCTGTATTTACCGTACGACGGTGGAGGGGACACCATCCCCCTGCAGGAGCTGCACAGAAGAGGTGAGCGAAGCGCATTCACTTCACGGCTTCCTTAGCTCTGCTCGCTGAAGGCTACAAACGTACTGCTGGGTTTTTATATATTATATAGCATTGATGACGCTCGTTTGTAAACATTGTTAGAATGATTACCATTCTAGTATTGTTTTAATGTTTTGTTTTTTCTTTCGTTTTTATGTTAATGTGTCCAGTAGCTCTGTCCCTTGATACTGTGGCGTTGTTGTGTGTGTGTGTGTGTGTGTGTGTTTGTGTGTTGTATTGGCAGATTAGCACTGACTCACATCATAGCAAGTGACTCCATCTTTATTTTATACAATGAAAATTCATACTGTCATTTACTGGTAATCTGTTTCTACCTGTAACCTGGGAAACGCTGAAAATGTGTTTATTTATTGAAATGGAAATCACGCTGTCGGGTACCCGGTTTAATCTGATCATGTGTTTATTTATTGAAATGGAAATCATGTGTTTTATTTATTGAAATGGAAATCACGCTGTCGGGGTACCCGGTTTAATCTGATCATGTGTTTATTTATTGAAATGGAAATCACGCTGTCGGGTACCCGGTTTAATCTGATCATGTGTTTATTTATTGAAATGGAAATCACGCTGTCGGGTACCCGGTTTAATCTGATCATGTGTTTATTTATTGAAATGGAAATCACGCTGTCGGGTACCCGGTTTAATCTGATCATGTGTTTATTTATTGAAATGGAAATCACGCTGTCGGGTACCCGGTTTAATCTGATCATGTGTTTATTTATTGAAATGGAAATCACGCTGTCACGCGGTTTAATCTGATCATGTGTTTATTTATTGAAATGGAAATCACGCCGGTTTTAATCTGATCATGTGTTTATTTATTGAAATGGAAATCACGCTGTCGGGTACCCGGTTTAATCTGATCATGTGTTTATTTATTGAAAAATCACGGAAATCGGGTACGCTTTATTGAAATGGAAATCGGGGTACCCGTTTAATCTGATCATGTGTTTATTTATTGAAATGGAAATCACGCTGTCGGGTACCCGGTTTAATCTGATCATGTGTTTATTTATTGAAATGGAAATCACGCTGTCGGGTACCCGGTTTAATCTGATCATGTGTTTATTTATTGAAATGGAAATCACGCTGTCGGGTACCCGGTTTAATCTGATCATGTGTTTATTTATTGAAATGGAAATCACGCTGTCGGGTACCCGGTTTAATCTGATCATGTGTTTATTTATTGAAATGGAAATCACGCTGTCGGGTACCGTTTAATCTGATCATGTGTTTATTTATTGAAATGGAAATCACGCTGTCGGGTTTAATCTGATCATGTTTAATTGAAATGGAAATCACGCTGTCGGGGTACCCGTTTAATCTGTGTTTATTTATTGAAATGGAAATCACGCTGTCGGGCGGGTACCCGGTTTAATCTGATCATGTGTTTATTTATTGAAATGGAAATCACGCTGTCGGGTACCCGGTTTAATCTGATCATGTGTTTATTTATTGAAATGGAAATCACGCTGTCGGGCGGGTACCCGTGTAGGATCAAATTCAGTTCCCCATGAAATTCAGCGCCCCCTGTTTGTTGTGCACAACACATGCCCTGCGCAGTTAATCAAAGCGCGTTGCCGTGATTTTGAATCTTCCGCGGATACGCGCACAGCTTGTCATTAATGTTAAGCTTCTGCGAACTCCACACACTTTTAATGATTGAGCAAAAATAAACAACGTAACATAAAAAAAGAATACCTTTTTAAGTTGACATGTAATACATACGTTTTCTAAATAAACAGAACCTATAAACACTGAGTTGCCCATAATGTGACTTATTAAGATAACAATGGAAATCGTATTAAATGGGGAACTGAATTTGATAATACACCTGGTTTAATCTGATCAAGTGTTAGAGCATAAGAACATAAGAAAGTTTACAAACGAGAGGAGGCCATTCAGTCCATCTTGCTTGTTTGGTTGTTAGTAGCTTATTGATCCCAGAATCTCATCAAGCAGCTTCTTGAAGGATCCCAGGGTGTCAGCTTCAACAACATTACTGGGGAGTTGGTTCCAGACCCTCGCAATTCTCTGTGTAAAAAAGTGCCTCCTATTTTCTGTTCTGAATGCCCCTTTATCTAATCTCCATTTGTGACCCCTGGTCCTTGTTTCTTTTTTTCAGGTCAAAAAAGTCCCCTGGGTCGACATTGTCAATACCTTTTAGGATTTTGAATGTTTGAATCAGATCGCCGCGTAGTCTTCTTTCTTCAAGATTGAATAGATTCAGTTCTTTTAGCCTGTCTGCATACGACATGCCTTTTAAACCCGGGATAATTCTGGTTGCTCTTCTTTGCACTCTTTCTAGATCAGCAATATCCTTTTTGTAACGAGGTGACCAGAACTTACTTTATTGAAGTGGAAATCGCGCTGTCAAGCGGGGTACCCAGTTTAATCCTTTTTGTGTTCGGCTCACAGCTGTCTCTGGCTTGTTCAGACTTCTACATTTAAAATGTGTTTCTGCTTGAACAGTAAGTGAGAGGCCCTTGTAGCCATCCTAGCTGAAGAAGGTTTTTCTCCACAGTGTTTGGAGCCCGTATTCATTGTGGGGGTTTAACATTACGCTGTATAGCATCTGTTTTTGCTCTTTTGCATACTCTGGTTCATAAAAGTAACCACAAAACTCTTCCTTGTCAGGAATATTAAAATGTTAACCGTTTTGGTCATGTGTTGTATGCACCCGATTTCAAGACTGTCATGGCTTTTTTTTTTTTTTTTTTTTTTTTACTTGTTTATTTAGCAGACACCTTTTATCCAAGGCGACTTACAGAGACTAGTGTGTGTGAACTATGCATCAGCTGCAGAGTCACTTACAATTACGTCTCACGCGAAAGACGGAGCACAAGGAGGTTAAGTGACTTGCTCAGGGTCACACAATGAGTCCGTGGCTGAGGTGGGATTTGAACCGGGGTCCTCCTGGTTACAAGCCCTTTTCTTTAACCACTGGACCACTGCGATGTTTGTTCTGGTCCTTCACTCCCACTGTAGAGGAAGCTTCAAAGCACTACAGTAGGTAGTGTATATCGGAACAATAGAGAGTAAAATAATAATTTACCCTTTACTTTAACTGCCTAACAAGCTGTGTTCCTTATTCCAGTTGGATTGTAATGAGGTCATACAGTATGTTCCTTTTAAATTCTCTTCTGGGTCTGAGGCTCTTATCTTGGCAGTTCTTGTACTAATGCAAAGTAAGTCATGGTATAATTTGCTGCCAACACTGGCTCCCTTTCCTCATGTTTATGGCTTCAGTTCATAATTTAATTCAGCTAAAATACATACTGTACACAGATTAACCCATCCCTAGACAAGCATACACTTGCAGGCCCCCAGCACACACCTACCTCTATATACTTTACAGCCTTTATAACTAGCCCTCCACCTTTTTACAACAGGTAGATTTTTCAGTTTGAAGCAGAGGCGCTGGAACTAGGGGCGCTGGTTTTGCATGGCTTCCATCATATACAGGGGTTACAGTTTTGTTAAATGGCTTTCAACACCCCCACTTTAAAAATGGTTCCAGTGCCACTGGTTTGAAGTTATTATGAACAACTGAATGAATCTGATATGCTAAATACATTTCAGAATAAAACCAGAAAAAACTGAAGCCTACATTAAATCCTGTAGCACAGCTCGACAATGACGTTTCATGATTTCCAACAGTTCAAACAAACAAGGAACACCATATGAAGTTGAAAAAGGTAATATATAGAAGGGTGTTCAAACAGTTTTTTTCACTAACGGTAGCTCCACAATAGTCCAGGAACATAAGTAGTAAAAAACACAACCCTGCCTGTATACTGTTCAGTCAAATCCGTTACAGTTTACTGCACACAAAATCGTCAGTGTTTCCTTGTTTTTTTGTTGATCGGGTGGGTTTTGACTTGCTTCATTAAAGAAGATGCCCTTTTCTCAAGAGCAGAGAAATCGCTAATGTTCTGGCATACAAGTAAGTTCAGGTGACATATGGTAGATGTCTGTACACTTGGTGATTCCACGCCGACACAGCTGCATTTTTTTCAAAGATCACTGGATGCGAACGGTTGATGTTTCTAAACAGTATTTACATGTAATACAATGAAAATGTGTTTTAAAAGAAAAAATAAAGTTGTGTAAGGTTTCTTTAATCAAGGGCTTCGTGTATTGAGCAATGCAGGAGGCTGAACTTACTGTAGAGAATCAGTGGTGTTAAATGTGCCGTTTTATTTTGCCACACAATTAGTTTTGTCTTGTTAACAATGTTTGTTGCAAGCTGCAGCAGAACTCAAATGGAGAACACAACGGGGCTCGGGCACAGAAATATCGCGTGTGCACGTCCAGCGATCTTTTAAAAACTGTATCTGCAGTTCTGCACAAGCATGGAATAATGTGGGGATACAGAATTCCATGAGGTAATGTTACAGAACTCTGCGTAACACCTGTCGCAACAATTTCATTTTGAGATACATGCCTCGGTTCGAATGTCAGTGAGTGAAGTTTTTCCAATCAAATCTATATGTAAAAACAAAACACATAACCGTTTGGGGCCGAGGCACATGCCTAGTCTGCCTATGCGCTTATCAGGCCCTCACTGATATTAAGTTTCTATTTTTCCATGTCCTCTTTACAGATCCTCGGTTTTGTAGGTTTATTTGATGTGTCGTAGCAGATTATCGGCTTTGTATAAAAGTTTGTAGCATGCTTGTACGGTTACAGTGCAGCAGGTTCTTACTTTACAAAATGTGTACTGTCCGTACATTTCCATTTGAACTGAAATACATGAATTGTTACATATAATCCTGTGTCTCTCCCCCGCAGTACAGTGTCATTATAAATAATCCTGTGTCTCTCTCCCTCCTCAGTAGAGTCTCATTATAAATAATCCTGTGTCTCTCTCCCTCCTCAGTACAGTCTCATTATAAATAATCCTGTGTCTCTCTCCCTCCTCAGTACAGTCTCATTATAAATAATCCTGTGTCTCTCCCCCGCAGTACAGTGTCATTATAAATAATCCTGTGTCTCTCTCCCTCCTCAGTAGAGTCTCATTATAAATAATCCTGTGTCTCTCTCCCTCCTCAGTACAGTCTCATTATAAATAATCCTGTGTCTCTCTCCCTCCTCAGTACATTCTCATTATAAATAATCCTGTGTCTCTCCCTCCTCAGTACAGTCTCATAAATAATCCTGTGTGTCATTATAAATAATCCTGTGTCCCCCCTCCTCAGTACAGTCTCATTATAAATAATCCTGTGTCTCTCCCTCCTCAGTACAGTCTCATTATAAATAATCCTGTCAGCCTCACAGTCTCATTATAAATAATCCTGTGTCTCTCCTGCCTCAGTACAGTCTCATTATAAATAATCCTGTCTCATTCAGTACAGTCTCATTATAAATAATCCTGTGTCTCTCCTGCCTCAGTACAGTCTCATTATAAATAATCCTGTCTCCCTCCTCAGTACAGTCTCATTATAAATAATCCTGTGTCTCTCCTCCTCAGTACAGTCTCATTATAAATAATCCTGTCTCCCTCCTCAGTACAGTCTCATTATAAATAATCCTGTCTCCCCTCCTCAGTACAGTCTCATTATAAATAATCCTGTCTCCCTCCTCAGTACAGTCTCATTATAAATAATCCTGTGTCTCTCCTGCCTCAGTACAGTCTCATACTGTGTGGAGAGTCTCATTATAGATAATCCTGTCATGCATAAGGGTTCTGTCTGGCTGCTCAAACTGCGAAATTAAATCTCCTATTATAGACTGCTCAGGATCTTTCATCCAATCAGAGCGCATATTTTGCCTTCTGTATTCCTCGACGCATCACAAAGAAACCCTGTTAATCAGCGTGCCGCTTTCAGTTTTTACCGTGCTGTATTCTCCTGCTTTAAACAGTCCTACCAGAGGCATATCTCCAATTCCATTCAACTGCCAAGTCCGCTCAAAACGGCCACAATTAAACCTTTTCCCTCTTTTCACTGGGTAAGTAAAGGTGGGTAATGATTACAAAACAAGTATAGCTGGATTTTTAACTTGTGTATTAATAACAAAGCCGTATTTAACTGTGTTATAGGACGGTGAACATCATCTGTATGGGTTGAATCGACACTCGTAGCACTGACATGGACCTCTGCTTTCAGCCTTGTTCATTTCACGTCTGCTCGTGCTGATGTTCCACCATAGCGAAGTCACCGAACGGCAGTCCACACCAGACTAGGAAACGATCCAAAACACTGCAAATAAATATATGGCTTGTTTTTGATAAAAGGTTACCACCCTGACCTCCGGCAACTCTGTTGTAAAATAAAGGTTGGACTTGAACATCCCTTTATATTCAACAGTGTTGTTGTTGTCCTATATTAGTAGTACTTGCACAGTTGTACTCGTGTAATTATTTAGTAGTCGTAGTAGTCTGATTTGAAGCCCGGTACATCTCCAGCAGACAGCTAGACAGTAGAGGTTGATTACAGTGTACAAGTGACTTGGTCCGCATCAAGTGGTCTAAAATGCGGTCTAGCAAATCCTGAAGCTCTGTACTAAATTAGTCCTGATTGCAGTGTACCAAAAAGCTAATCCTGAAAATTGGTTTAGCGGACCTGAACAAGTGAAACAAGTTAGATCTATAATGAGGACTAATCCATAATAAGCCATTACAAGTGCGGAAATTCACAATTTTAAAGTGTAAAGACAAACTCGGACATTTACATGTACATTGTCATTACTAGCATTTGATAAAAAAAAATTAAAAGAATACAATGAAGATATTGAACCGGCAAAAAGTCAGAAATATGGAAAGGTATGAAAAAAGCAAATCGTGAATATATTAATGCTAAAATGGTAAAAGCGTTTTTATTACATTAGGCATGATTTGGGCAAACACATTTAATTAAAAGTACACCTGTATTCATAATATAATTGTAGCCTACATGTCTTTTTCTGCACATTCCGCACACGGATCATACTTGCTTTTTAACTTGCCTATTGCTGACTCTGAACGTTTCTGAATGTGTTGTTTATACTTAATACACATTACACTGACATTTCAGGTTAAATTGAATACATCAGACATGCATGCTTTTTATTATTTAAATACACTTTATTAAAGTTTGTACAATATTGAATGATATGAAAAAATAAACCAATCTCTTCAGAACACTTAATAAATTAGACAAAAAGGAAAAGGGTGCCACATTGCTGTAATAGTTTATTTAAACTACCGGATACACTCGCTGTCTACCTAAGAAAATGAAGAATTGCTTAATATAGTGTATCAGCAATATATTAAGGTACATTATATCATTACATAGTGCAAGTGTCAATTTTATTAAGGATTTCTGCGACCAAACACTTCAAAGGGTTCAGACTGAGGTTCAAAAGGCTTCACTTTTTTTTCTCTTCAGTAGTTTTGAGATGTCATTTCAGAGAATAATGGCGCTGTCTTCATGTTAAAATGTGCTGTACAAACGTAGGATGAGCAAGCGTACTAAGTTAGTCTTATACCTCATAGTACTAAGTTAGTCTTATACTTCATAGTACTAAGTTTAGTCTTATACCTCATAGTACTAAGTTAGTCTTATACTTCATAGTACTACGTTAGTCTTATATTTCATAGTACTACGTTAATCTTATACCTCATAGTACTAAGTTAGTCTTATACCGCATAGTACTGTTAGCCTCATACCTCATAGTACCAAGTTAATCTTATACCTCATAGTACTACGTTAGTCTTATACTTCATAGTACTACGTTAGTCTTATACTTCATAGTACTACGTTAATCTTATACCTCATAGCACTACGTTAGTCTTATACTTCATAGTACTAAGTTAGTCCACCTGAACAGGATTATCTCGCATCCGATTTGGTACTCTGCTGCAGTCAGGATCTTGTTTAAAGTTGAGCCTTTTCATGTCGAGCCCCAAGGCTGTGGAACGAGCTCCTGAAGGTCATAAGGGAGAGTGACTCTGTAACCACTTTGAAATCGAAGTTGAAAACACGTTGTTATTCAATGGCTTTTATTGTATGAACAAAATGTTAGGTTTGATTGTTGTGTGTTGTGGTTTTCTTTGTTTTTTTTATTGTTCAGCGCTTTGAGATGCACATGAAAGGCGCTATATAAAATAGATTATTGTTATTTATTTATTTGTTTATTTATTTCTAGATAAAGGCTACTTATTTTTATTTTATTTTTTTATTTTTTTACTTACCCATTTATACAGTTGGGTTTTTACTGGATCCAGGGCGACCTGTTTGTAGGTACAACACAGTGTTACAAGATATCACATTATTTTTACATTATTATTAATGGATAATTAAGAGTTATCACTGATATAAAGGATGTTATGTTGTTTTCTTGCCTGAGAAGAATAGTCACCGCAGTTCTTATTATTGAGCTGTACTTGCCGCTGTGTGTTGTTGTTTTCTTTAAAACCTTGATATCCTAAGAAAAGGCTGAATGCAAAGCTTGTTTTAACGTTGTCTTATTACGCCGGCCAGAGACCCGTGCTTACAACTGCATTGTAATGTTTTCTACTTTCTTTAAATTCTCAAATTAATAAATCGAAACTCGGGTAATAAAAAGAGACCCGGGTCGGGTAATTTAAAACCTGTTGGGTACCCGTGCTGACCTCTCTATCTTTATTTATTTATTTATTTATTTATGTATGTATGTATGTATGTGTGTGTATATATGTATATATATATACACACACATACACAGTGCATTGCAAAAGTATTCAGAACCCTGACCAATTCTCTCATATTACTGAATTACAAATGGTACATTGAAATTTCGTTCTGTTTGATATTTTATTTTAAAACACTGAAACTCAGAATTCATTATTATAAGGTGACATTGGTTTTATGTTGGGAAATATTTTTAAGAAAAATAAAAAACTGAAATATCTTGCTTGCATAAGTATTCAACCCCCACACATTAATATTTGGTAGAGCCACCTTTCGCTGCAATAACAGCTTTGTCTTTTGGGGTAAGTATGTACCAGCTTTGCACACAGTGTCAGAGTGATTTTGGCCAATTCTTCTTGCTAGATTTGCTCCAGGTTGTTCAGGTTGGTTGGACGACACTTGTGGACCTCAATTTTCAAATAGTGCCACAGATTCTCAATGGGATTGAGATCAGGACTTTGACTGGGCCACTGTAGGACATTCACCTTTTTGTTCTTGAGCCACTCCAATGTTGCTTTGGCCTTGTGCTTGGGATCATTGTCCTGCTGAAAGGTGAATTTCCTCCCAAGCTTCAGTTTTTTAGCGGACTGAAGCAGGTTCTCTTGCAGTATTTCCCTGTATTTTGCTCCATCCATTCTTCCTTCAATTTTAACAAGATGCCCAGTCCCTGCTGATGAGAAGCATCCCCACAGCATGATGCTGCCACCACCATACTTCACTGTAGGGATGGTGTGTCTTGAGGCATGGGCAGTGTTAGGTTTGCTCCACACATAGCGCTTTGAGTTTTGGCCAAAAAGCTCTATCTTGGTCTTATCTGACCACAAAAACTTTTCCCACATCGCAGCTGGGTCACTCTCATGCTTTCTGGCAAACTCCAGACGTGCTTTCAGATGGTACTTTTTGAGTAACGGCTTCTTTCTTGCCACCCTCCCATACAGGCCAGTGTTATGCAGAGCTCTTGATATGGTTGACTGGTGCACCATTACTCCACTCCCAGCCACTGAACTCTGTAGCTCCTTCAAAGTGATTGTTGGCCTCTCTGTGGCTTCTCTCACAAGTCTCCTTGTTTGAGCGATGAGTTTTGAGGGACAGCCTTTTCTTGGCAGTGCCTGGGTGGTGTGATGCAGCTTCCACTTCCTGATTATTGATCCAACTGTGCTCACTGGGATATCCAAACACTTGGATATTATTTTGTACCCTTTCCCTAATCTATGCATTTGTATTACTTTATCTCTAACTTCTGTAGAATGCTCTTTGGTCTTCATTTTCCTTCAGATTCACAGCCTGACCAATGATCCTTCAACAGTGGGGTTTTTATCCAGAAAATGTGACAGCAACTTTAATGGTTCACAGGTGGCAGCCAATGGTAAGGTGTGTCCTCGTTAGGGCAATTTCTTTCATCGGTGTAAACTGGGAGCTTCCACAGCACAGGGGTTGAATACTTATGCAAGCAAGATATTTCAGTTTTTTATTTTTCTTAAAAATATTTCCCAACATAAAACCAATGTCACTTTACAATAATTGATTCAAACAGAATGAAATTTCAATGTACCATTTGTAATTCAGTAATATGAGAGAATTGGTCAGGGGTCTGAATACTTTTGCAAGGCACTGTGTGTGTGTGTGTGTATGTGTGTGTATATATAATATATACAGACGTGCTCAAATTTGTGGGTACCCCTCCACAAAAAACGATGAATGCACAATTTTCTCTGAAATAACTTGAAACTGACAAAAGTAATTGGCATCCACTCGACTATCTACTCCTCCCTCCCTCTCTGTCTACCCCGACTGTCTTGTTGGGTGACTTCAACATCCATCTCTCCAACCCCAGCCACTCTGCTGGATTCCTCCCTCTCCTTCACTCCTTCGACTTCTGTCTCTCTCCGTCCCCTCCTACCCACAAAGCTGGCCGTCAACTGGACCTCACCTTCTCCAGGGTCTGCTGCCCCTCCACCCTCTCTGTCACCCCCCTGGACCTCTCTGATCACTATTTCATCTCTTTTCTCCCCCCTCTCCCTGCTCCTCCTACCCCCACTGTCACCTCTCGCCAGAACCTCCGATCTCTCCCCCTCTGTCCTTGCCTCCACTGCTCTCTCTCACCTCCTCCTATCGACTCCTTTCACAACTCTCCGTAGACTCTGCTACCTCCACCCTCTTCTCCTCACTCACCTCCTCCCTCGACTCCCTCTGTCCCCTCACCTCCCGACCTGCTCGCCCTCCCCTCCCATCCCTGGCTCTCCTCTGCGCTCCGCTCGGCAAGAATCACACTGCGATCTGCTGAAAAGAAATGGAAGAGAACCAAACTCCCTGCTGCCCTAGACCTTTACCGCACTCTCCTCCCTCCTTCTCCTCTACTCTCTCCTCTGCTAAATGTGCTTATTTCAATCTGTAATCCAAGCCTCCACTAACAACCCACGTAAACTATTCTCTACCACCTTCTCCTCCTAAACCCTCCCCTCCTCCTCCCTCCTCTATCTCCCCTGATGACTTTGCCTCCTTCTTCTCTTCTAAAATCTCAGATATCCGCAAACTCTTTAACACCTCTCCCTCCCCGCACCCCCTCCTGCTCCAACCCCTACACCCACTACATCCCCTACTAACTCGCCCCTCCTTCTCCACCTTCTTGCCCTCTCAGACTCTGACCTCTCCTCCCTGCTCCAGGGTCACAAACCCACCACGTGTGCCTTGGACCCCTCCCCACTCACCTCTTTCAAGCTGCTGCTCCTGCTCTACTCCCCTTCATCTCCTCCCCTCCTCAACACCTCTCTACTTTCTGGTATCTTTCCTCTGTCTTCAAAAAGCCTCTATCACCCCCTCCTCAAAAACCTACCCTCGACCCCACCTCCCTCCAGAGCTACCGTCCTGTCTCCCTCCTACCCTTCCTCTCCAAAACCCTCAAGCGGACTGTACACCGCCAGCTCTCTGCTTTCCTGTCCAACCACTCTCTGCTTGACCCTCTCCAATCTGGCTTCCGCTCTGCTCACTCCACTGAAACCGCCCTCCTGTCTGTCACCAACTCACTTAAGTGTGCCCGAGCTACCTCTCTCTCCTCTGTCCTAATTCTCCTCGACCTCTCTGCTGCCTTTGACACTGTTGATCACTCTATTCTACTATCATCTCTTGCTGACCTGGGGATCTCTGGCACTGCTCTGGCCTGGTTCTCCTCCCACCTCTGCAACCGCACTTACCAGGTAACCTGGCGTGGAGCAACCTCCACACCTCACCCTCTCTTAACTGGAGTCCCCAAGGGTCAGTCTTGGGTCCTCTCCTGTTCTCTCTCTACACCCGCTCCCTGGGCCCCTCATTGCATCCTATGGTTTCTCATACCATTTCTATGCTGATGATGCTCAGATTTTCCTTTCCTTCCCCACCTCTGACTCCACCATCTCCTCCCGTATCTCTACCTGTCTGTCTGCTATTTCCTCCTGGATGCACTTTCGCAACACCTCAAACTCAACCTCTCTAAATCTGACCTCCTTTTCTTTCCCTCCTCCTCCCCTCCTCTGATCTCTCTATCTCTGTTCCTCTGAATCTACCACACTCTCTCCCTCTTCCTCCGCTGAAGAACCTTGGAGTCACCCTGGACCCCTGCCTCTCTTATTCCCAGCACATCTCCACTCTGGCACGCACTTGCCGATTCTTCCTGAGCAACATCCGAAGAATCCGACCTTCCTCACCAACTATGCTACCCAGCTCCTGGTCCAGGCCATGGTACTCTCCCGCCTAGACTACTGCAACTCCCTCCTGGCTGGCCTCCCTGCGTCCCGCCCACCCGTCCGCTCCAGCTCATCCAGAACTCTGCTGCCCGCCTGGTGTTCTCTGCCCTCGCCGCCCACGCCATCTCCACTACTCCGCTCGCTCCACTGGCTCCCGATCACCGCTTGCATCCAGTTCAAGACTCTTGTACTAGCCTACAGATGCCTTGACCAGACTGCACCCAGCTACCTCCAGACCCTCATCTCCCTACACCCCCACTCGACCTCTCCGCTCCGCCTCCACTAGAAGACTGGCTCTACCTCCGCCACGCTCCCCTGCCTCCAGAGCCGCTCCTTCTCCACCCTTGCTCCGCAGTGGTGGAATGACCTTCCTACAGATGTCAGGACTGCCCAGTCCCTGACCACATTCCGCGCCTCCTTAAGACTCACCTCTTCAAACAGCACCTGTAGAACTCCTCTGTTTGTATCCTGGGACACTATCACCCTTCATTTAAATGTGCTTTATTTTGCTCTTATCTGCCCCCTATCTTACTGCATTTAATCCTGTACTTCAGAATACTGTAATCTGCCAAGTGTTTAACCTGTAGTATTTTGTATTTAATCATATCCTTATGTAACTATCACTATTTAATCATATCCTGATGTAACTATCACTATTATCTGCTGTATTATTGAATTGTGGTTTGTCACACTTGAACAAAAGTTATTGTATTTCTTGCTCTTATTGTATTGCTTGTATTGTAACACTTGAAATGTATTTGCTTACGATTGTAAGTCGCCCTGGATAAGGGCGTCTGCTAAGAAATAAATAATAATAATTGTTTATTCCATATTTAATAGAAATCAGACTTTGCTTTTGATTTTTTATTCAACATAATATTGTAAATAATAAAACAAATGAAAATGGCATAGACAAAAATGATGGGACCGCTAACCTAATATTTTGTTGCACAACCTTTAGAGGCAATCACTGCAATCAAACGTTTTCTGTAGCTCTCAATGAGACTTCTGCACCTGTTAACAGGTAGTTTGGCCCACTCTTCCTGAGCAAACTGCTCCAGCTGTCTCACGTTTGATGGGTGCCTTCTCCAGACTGCAAGTTTCAGCTCTTTCCATAGATGTTCGATAGGATTCAGATCAGGACTCATAGAAGGCCACTTCAGAATAGTTCAATGTTTTGTTCTTATCCATTCTTGGGTGCTTTTAGCTGTGTGTTTTGGGTCATTATCCTGTTGGAGGACCCATGACCTGCGACTGAGACAGAGCTTTCTGACACTGGGCAGTACGTTTCGCTCCAGAATGCCTTGATAGTCTTGAGATTTCATTGTGCCCTGCACAGATTCAAGGCACCCTGTGCCAGGCGCAGCAAAGCAGCCCCAAAACATAACCGAGCCTCCTCCATGTTTTACTGTAGGTATGGTGTTCTTTTCTTTGAAAGCTTCATTTTTTCGTCTGTGAACATAGAGCTGATGTGACTTGCCAAAAAGCTCCAGTTTTGACTACTCTGTCCAAAGGACATTCTCCCAGAAGGATTGTGGCTTGTCAATATGCATTTTAGCAAATTCCAGTCTGGCTTTTTTATGTTTTTCTTTCAAAACTGAGTCCTCCTGGGTCTTCTTCCATGGAGCCCACTTTCACTCAAAAAAAAGCGACGGATGGTGCGATCAGAAAGTGACGTACCTTCACCTTGGAGTTCAGCTTGTATCTCTTTGGCAGTTATCCTTGGTTCTTTTTCTACCATTCGCACTATCCTTCTGTTCAATCTGGGGTCGATTTTCCTCTTGCGGCCGCCCCAGGAGGTTGGCTACAGTTCCATGGACCTTAAACTTTAATAATATTTGCAACTATTGTCACAGGAACATCAAGCTGCTTGGAGATGGTCTTGTAGCCTTTACCTGTACCATGCTTGTCTATTATTTTCTTTCTGATCTCCTCAGACAACTCTCTCCTTTTGCTTTCTCTGGTCCATGTTCAGTGTGGTGCACACAATGATACCAAACAGCACAGTGACTACTTTTCTCCATTTAAATAGGCTGAATGACTGATTACAAGATTGGAGACATGTGTGATACTAATTAAAGAAACTAATTAGTTTGAAATATCACTATAATCCAATAATTTATTATCTTTTCTAAGGGGTACCAACAAATGTGTCCAGGCCATTTTAGAATATCTTTGTAGAATAAGCAATAATTCATCTCTTTTCACAGCTTCTTTGCTTTATTCTATGACATACCAAAGGCTTGCAAGTATACATGATAAAATAGCTTTTAATTTCATCACTTTTCAGGAGGAATGAAGCATTATTTCAATGAGCTGTAAGGGTACCAACAAATTTGAGCATGTCTGTGTGTGTGTATATATATATAAGACAGCAGGGAGGGGGTTAAAGCCTCCCTGCGTGGAAAACGTGCAGAATGTGCATTTGTTTTAATTTAATTGTATTTGGTTGTATTTAATTGTTTGGCTTTATTATTAATTATTAATCAGTTTTGTTAATTGTTTATTGCTTAATTATCCCCTGCACCTGGAGATTATTATTAAATTAGAACCAGGTGCAGGGTATAAAAGAGAGGCAGTCAGTTTGCTCGGGGCTGCTGAGGAGAAGGAGGCAGAAAGGGTGCTCTGCTTCCAAGCAGTCGTGTAAGTTTGAAGAAGAGTGTGTTTTTGTGTTTGGCAGGTAAACGGCTTAGCCGTCCTGCCCGATAGTGAGGTTCCCGTGTGTCTAGTTAGTGCTCGTATAGAGCTAGGAGTTTATTTTGTTTTTGTGTTTGTTTTTTGTGTTTTTTAAAAATATAGCGCGTCAGCACGTTAAAAATCTGTTTCTGGAGTCCTGGGTCTATTTTTAAAGGGGCAACGAACCTGAGAGTGGCAGCGGTCTTTCCACATAATCTATATATATATATATATATATAATATATATATATACATAAGAACATAAGAACATAAGAAAGTTTACAAAACCCAGGGAGGCCATTCAGGCTCGTTTGGTTGTTAAAATCCCAGAATGCATCAAAGTTCTTGAAGGATCCCAGGGTGTCAGCTTCAAAACATAGAGTTGGTTCCAGACCCTCATGTGTAAAAGTTCCTATTTTTGTTCTGAATGCCCTTTATTAACAAAACCCCTGGTCCTTTTTTTTTTTTTTTCAAGTCAAAGAAGTCCCCCGGTTGACATTGTCTATAAGAATGTTTGAATCAAATCAATATTTCTTTTGTTCAAGACTGAATAGATTCACCTTTTAGCCTGTCTGCAAACAGCATGCCTTTTAAACCGGGATAATTCTGGTTGCTCTTCTTACACTTTTCTAGAGCAGTTTTTTTTGTAACGAGGTGACCAGAACTGAACACAATATTCGGTGAGGTCAGCATTGTAGAGTTTTAACCCCTTGATTTAAACATCTTGGAATATATCTAACCACAGTTTTATAGCTTCCCCACATTGTCTAGATGAAGACATTTCTGAGTCAACATAAACAGTTTTTTCATAGTTCCCTTCTTCAATTTTATCTCCATATGATAATCCCAGACAATACTTTACGATGATGTTGACATTTGCCATGGGCTCTTTTGAATGCGGGCCATACCAACAGTGTCACTTCCTATTTTTGTGTCGCTTTTAACGTTTGCTTCTATATCAGAGTCTAAATCATTAATGAAGATAGTTCCTAATACTGATCCCTTGGTACACCACTGTTATGTTTGGGGTTTTCGTTAACCACTCCCCTAATCCATGTGCATGCAGTTTGAATTAATTTTTATGGGCTTTGTCAAAAGCTCAGAAATGCCATGTCCCTGATGGTATTGCATGATGGATAGGTTATTAGACATGATCTCCCTTCCTAAAACCATGCTGGCTGTCACCCAGGATATTGTTACCATATAGGAATTTTCCATTTTGATCTTATTATAGTTTCCATAAGTTTACATAAAAGTCCCTTATTGGTCTGTAGTTACCCATTTTGTCTCAGAAATATTTTCCAGTCCATCAAACCCCTTGTCAAGAGACTGTTGCCACCATGCTTCAAAGAACTGTTTTCCTTTGCAGGGAGGATCTCATCCGCCCAGGGATTTGTTTCCAGCCCCTAGTCCCTTTAACAAACTGCCTTCTGATAGGAACAGGTCGACAAATATTCCTCCTTTGTAAAAAAATCTTTGTAATCATTTAATATATTTGCTATTTTTTTTTTCCATCTAGCACCTGACATTTAACCTCCTTTTGAATGTTCTCTTTTTTATAATGCAAAACATTTGGAATTGGTTTTAGCCCCTTAGTTCCTTCTATCTCTTTTGGCCTTTCTAACTTCCTTTTGACTTGTGTTTGCAGTTCCAAGTACTCTTTCTGTGTGCTTGTTTTTGGTCCCTTTAAACGCCTCCTTTTTTCTTCCTTTTTTCGCTGAATATTTTTTTTAATTGATCTTTAAACCATTTTGGCCATTTTGTTTTAGATTTAGATTTGTCTACTTTTGGGATGTAATGGCTTTTGCTCTAGTACTACATTTTTAAAAGACAGCCAGTCTTTTTACTCCATGAAGTTTGCTTTTCTAAAATTGCCTTAGCTTTAGTCTTTTTGGGTTTTTAAAAATATTTCAAATGAGACCATGTTGTGGTCTGAGTTTGCCAATGGCTCTCCGGACTGTAGATGGATGTACCAGGGTCCCTTGACTGTTTTCATTTCCACCATTTCAATTTCGTGAGCTGATGGCCACTGCTTTTCCCATTTTATACAGGAAGTTGAAATCTTAGTATGGCTTTCCGATACAGTACTGTGCAAAAGTTTTAGGCAGGTGTGAAAAAATGATGTGTTTCAAAAAATAGACATGTTAATAGTTTATATTTATCAATTAACAAAATGCAAAGTGAGTGAACAGAAGAAAATCTACATCAAATCAATATTTGGTGTGACCTTTGCCTTCAAAACAGCATCAATTTTTCTAGGTACCACGCAGTTTTTGAAGGAACTCGGCAGGTCCCAAACATCTTGGAGAACTAACCACAGTTCTTCTGTGGATTTAGGCAGCAAAGTTGCTTCTCTCTCTTCATGTAATCCCAGACAGACACATCAGGGCTGGGGGCCATACCCCTGTCTGGACTTTGTTCTTTCTGCCTGAAGAGAATGACCTTGCTGTATGTTTGGGGTCAGTCATGCTGCAGAATAAATTTGGGGCCAATCAGATGCCTCCCTTGGTTGCTGTGCTCAGTCTGCCTGTACCAGCATTGGGAGACCATGACCAAATTTTTGCAGAAATGCAGCCCCAAACTTGCAACCTCCACCTGGCACTGTTGCCTGCAGACCAGTTTTAGCCCTCCTAACAAAGCTGTTTCTGTTTCCAAATATTTCAAATTTTGACTCATTAGTCCAGAGCACCTGCATTTTTCTGCATTTCCTGTGATGATAGTTAGCACCTGTTTCCACGTAGGTATTGTTTTGGCCGCATCTTCCATGAAGGCCACTACCAGACTCTATGCCTACAAAAGGGTCCCACTGTTTTCTGACTTTGTGGCAAGTCTTCCTAGAAGAATTGATGCTGTTTTGAAGGCAAAGGGTGGTCACAAATGAGCTTGGAAATATGGAAACCCCTTTCTGCCTTAGATTTTTCTTCTGTTCATGCAGTATAACTACTTGTGCATTTAGTTATGGTGTATTTTTGATAAATATAATCTATTTTATTCCTGTGTATTTTTCTGTTTCAGTTAATGATTGTGTTTCAAACTTCATTTGAATTTATCATTAGCATTTTTAATTGTTTAATCATATACACCTGCCTAAAAATCTTTTGCACAGAAGAATTGATGCTGTAAGGCAAAGGGTGTGGATTTGTTTATTTTTCTTCTGTTCATATATTTATATATAAATATATATATATATATTTGATATATATATATGTATGTGTGTGTGTATATATATATATATATATATATATATATATAATATAAAGAAAAGCCCTTCAGCTGTTTAAAAAGAAAAGTAAACACAGCGCAGTAAACTTGTTATTTATTGTTCAAGATTTGTAATTATACAAAAAATTCTGTGGATGGTTTTTAGAATAGAATATTCATTCCCAGAGGTTCCAAAGTTCCCAGTTTGAAGATAAACTCTCGTTCCTTTTGTTTCTGAGTAACATTTGTTCCATAGCACTGATTGATCACACAGGCTGTGATGTCTTCAGCAGTGTTCAACTAAACGCTTTTTAGTTTCCCCAATATATCATTTGTTGCATTTCTTGCAGATAATGCAGTAGACTATTCCTTTAGAGGTACATGTAAAATGTTAATGAATGTTGAATGAAGATTTAATGCCTCTAATCTCAAATTGCCCAAATACTTTTCTCAAAGTATGAAATTAGTTTTTGCATGTTATTTTTCATTGTATGCATGTTATGTAATAATCAGTTTTATTATAAAGCTGAATCTCTATTTTAATTTATATCTTTCAATAGAACAATTAGAAATGATAGAAATCACTTTCTTTGTGGTTTTTTTAATTGCCCAAATACTTTTGTCTGTGTCTGTGTGTATTTGTAATCCAGGGCTGGCAATGGAACGTGAAACAAGCAATGTGATTGGTCAAGCAAGGTTCCAGGTGTCTGTATATTGGATGGATACGGACAGTTGAAGCCTCATCACATTATTAGAAATCACTGCGCTGCCTCACAGAATTTAAAGTTATGGTAGCCATCTTGTTTACATCTTGTTACAGATGTACAGTAAAGCTATAAAACTGAGTGACCAATTACCAGCAAAAAAATCCAATAGTAAGTAGACATGCTGATTTGGATGAAGAACAATTAAATGAACTGGAAGATAGCAAAACAGAAAAAAATACACAAAAAGATCGCAGTTTTTATATTCACTCATCTTGACTGTCACTTCAAATAATGTATTTTTAGCGGTTTGTAAACGCTGAAGAAAAACACAAAGACGCTTCTGCATATTATCCACCCCTCTCTGACACAGATCTTGAACAAATTACTGAAATCCGAGACGTCATTTAATTTATTTTTATTCCTCATGTATGTTCTGCTCAAACAGTGTGTCCACTGAGTGACAGAAAAAAAGTGCCGTCTCAACTCCGCCCACTGGTGTATCTTTTCAATGGCAATGTGCAAAATATTAAAAAAAAGTACTTTCTTTTCCATGTTTTAATTAATTTATTCCACTTAACTTAGTTATAAATGGGAATACTTTATTGGCGTAAGGGTATTTTAATTAAAAAAAAAATTTTTTTGCTCTAAACATGATTTATTTCTTCAAATCCGCTGTTTCACCTGGATTGTAAATGCAGTAAGGCCCTTCAGGGCGTCCGTATACGTCGACTTCGTCTCGAGCCTCACAACACCCCGAGGCATCCGTATATTTGGCGTATGCGGACACCCTGCCGGTCCTTATTGCATACATATATAATGTAAACTCGTTTTTTGTCTTTCAGGGAATAATTATACAATGACAAATGGGGGAAACATAAGCAGTTCAACACATTTACTGGACCTTCTAGATGAGCCCATTCCGGGAGTCGGTACCTACGATGATTTCCACACAATTGACTGGGTTCGAGAAAAGTGCAAAGACAGGGAAAGGCACAGAAAGGTAAGGAAGATTTAAAGGAAAGGGAATATTAAGATTTAAACAAAAGGGAATATTGGTTTGTGAATTACGTGCTGTTCAATGGTCTGTTGTTTTAAAAGCAGACATTCGCTTAGTCAGAATGATTCCTTTCTGTATTTCTGTAAACAACATTTTTTTTTGTATTATAAGCCCTATTTATATTTGTATTTGTTATCAATATAAAACATATTATTAATATGCGGTCAAGACAATAAACTGGAGACTAGGGCTGTGAGGGTGGCAGTGTGGTCTTCAGGAGCCAGGCATGTTTTATGAATTTTGAGATTCCAATGCTGTACTAATCTGAGAGCGCTCTTGAAGGAAGGCTTCTCGTTCTCATTTAGTAATGAAGAAGCACAATGCTGTACTAATCTGAGAGCGCTCCTGAAGGAAGGCTTCTCGTTCTCATGCAGTAATGAAGAAGCACAATGCTGTGCTAATCTGAGAGCGCTCCTGAAGGAAGGCTTCTCGTTCTCATTTAGTAATGAAGAAGCGGTCACTTCGAGCACTACTTTTGGTTCTTGATCAGAGAACCCGGGGGACACTAACGGGGAGATATATTGATGGTTCAAACCCTGAAGTGCATAGTTCGTGTACTGGATTACAGTGTGATGCCTTTAGACAACCTTTAATCAAGAATAATCACACAGACCCATTCAATTTGAAATTTCAATGATTCAGAGCATTATTAGTTCTCCTTCGGTTTATTAACCCTCTGCAGTCCATTTATTAAGTGCGTGTCAGGCGCATCAGGTCCAATTTATTTTCACACGCGCAGTTAATTTTAGACGCGCTGTTTAAAAGTATTTTTTTTCCACAGTCAAACGGGTTTAAAAGTCCATGCATATCAACAAAGCACTCACTAGGCATCTCCAGCCCCGCCCCACCCTTTCGTTTGCTATAGCTTTCACATATGCTAAGAAATAAATAATAATAATAGTCGTACATACCGATCAATCATCTCCTGATCACTCGTTTTATCACCAAACGCCTCAATAATGTGATCCAAGTCATTATTTTATTACTATAACATCTGAAAAAAGCTCTGCAAATGTCCGTGATATTCTCTGAGCGCTGATGCAGTCACAGGCAGCTTGTTTCCTTATGGCCGCCCCTATCTGATCCCAGAGGCAAGTATGACTATTCATGAGATACGCCCCTTTTTTTAAATTTTTTTTTAGGCTTGTGTCGGCTCCTGTCGATCCCACTCGGCCATTGAATGGTTTTCTCAGCTTTTTCCGGAGAAAAAACAACTAAAAACCTGTTTTTTGCGTCTTTTTGATGATGTCGGACAGGGTCCGACATTGGACCGAATAGGAATAATTGCAATGTCGGACCAGGTCCAACATGGGACCGCAAAGGGTTAAATGCTTCAAAATGGATCGAGTGGTTACAGACGATGTCGGATCCCAGCTAATAAGCAGTCTGGGCAATCCAGTGCCTTTACAAATTTGACAGCGTTAATACTTAAAACAATTATGGTTAAAACACATTTTGCCCTTGAGTTAGACATGTGAAACGCTAATAAATGCCCATCGCTAAAAATCCTTAAAGCATCTAATATGTCACTCTTTTTGAGAGTGTGGCAGTCTAAGCTGTTCTGAGCTGTGGCAGTCCGAGCTGTGGCAGTCTGAGCTGTGGCAGTCTGAGCTGTCTGAGCTGTGGCAGTCTGAGCTGTTCTGAGCTGTGGCAGTCTGAGCTGTGGCAGTCTGAACTGTTCTGAGCTGTGGCAGTCTGAGCTGTGGCAGTCAGAGCAAGGACCTTTTCCAAATCCCCTCCCTAGAGGCCTCATTCCCACTCTGACACCTGTTGTCTAGGAGATCCAGACAAAGCGGGCTCACTCTTTCTCCACTCCCAGAATGAACACTGGGAAGTACCTGCTGCACTCCTCCTCCCCCTACGCTGCCTGCCGCAAACTTTGAAAATCTCCTTTTTCAATTGTCGCTCTCTGACTAACAAATCTCCGCTTCTCAGCAAACTCATAACTGATACCAATCTTGATCCTGTCCCTCATCTGCACTTCTACTGACACAATCCTACTCCTAGGTGACTTCAACATTCATTTGACTTGCCTTCCTCCCCCTAGTGACCGACTTCAACACGCGTCTGGACTGTCTTGGGCTCTCTCAATCTGTCAACGTCCCCACTCACACCCGAGGACACACCCTGGATCTGCTCATCACCAGGGGCCTTGATATCTCCAATCTCTCAGTCTCAGATATATCTCTCTCTGACCATTTCTTAATCGCTGCTAATATTAATCTCCCTGCTCCTTCCTCCGCTACTGATTCTGTTATCTCCTTCCGTCCCAAGAATCTGCTGAATCCTCTGAAACTCAGAATGTGTCTCTTCATCCTTTCTGACTGGTACGCTTCCGTCCTCAGTTGACGATGCGGTGACCCTCTACAACACCACCCTTGCTCACGTCATCGACACTGTTGCCCCGCTTACATCCTCGATCTTCGACTGCTTAAGTCAGCCTGCCGCAAGCTTGAGTGCAAGTGGAGGTCGTCTGGACTAACGGTTCACAGAGATATCTGGAATGACCATATCAGTAACTACAGGCATGCACTCACCGCTGCCAGGGTGAAGTACTTCTCTGAAATCATAACTATGGGATGCGGTAAACCCAATGTTCTCTTTAACCCTTTGAGTCCTATGTCTGACCTGGTCCGACATTGCAACTATTCCTATCCGGTCCAATGTCGGATCCTGTCCGACATTGTCAAAAAAACACAAAAAACGGGTTTCTAGTCGTTTTTTCGCCGGAAAAAGCCGAGAAAACCATTCAATGGCTGAGTGGGAGCGACAGGAGCCGCGACAAGCCGAAAAAAAAAAAAAAAAAAGGGGCGATCTCATGAATAGTCATACTTGCCCCTGGCATCAGATAGGGGCGGCCATAAGGAAACAAGCTGCCTGTTACTGAATCAGCGCACAGAGAATAACACGGACATTTGCAGAGCTTTTTTGAGATGTTATAGTAATAAAATAATGACTTGGATCGCATTATTGAGGTGATAAAACGAGTGATCAGGAGATGATCGATCGGTAATGTTCGACTATTATTATTATTATTATTATTATTATTATTATTATTATTTTATTTCTTAGCATATGTGAAAGCTATAGCGAACGAAAGGGTGGGGCGGGGCTGGAGATGCCTAGTGGGTGCTTTGTTGATATGCAGCGCCTTTTAAACCCGTTTGACTGTGGAAAAAAAATACTTTTAAAGACCGCGTCTAAATTAACTGTGCATGTGAAAATAAATTGGACCTGACGCGTCTGACACGCACTTAATAAATGGACTGCAAAGGGTTAAGACCATTGACCAAATCCTACATCCAGCCACCAATAGATCCATCTCCCATTCCTCCTCGTCTTACCTGTCATGATTTCTCCTCTTTCTTTTGGAACAAAATTGACAACATCTATTCTACGCTGTCCCACCACAAACCCAGTTTACTACTTGACCACCTTGACGCTCCTCCGGTTGCCCCTCCTGCCCTCTCCTCTCTCTCCTCTCTCCTCTCTCCATTGCTGATGTCTCTGGCTTACTGTTGAAATCAACTACTGCCACGTGCCCCCTGGACCCCTGGCCGACTAACCTTGTCCGTCTCTGTGCTTCTGATCTTGCTACCTCCATTAGGCACACTCTCAACCTGTCCCTGGACTCTGGCTCGGTTCCTGCTGCTCTTAAGCTTTCCCAATACTTGCCGGTACTCAAAAAACCCTCCCTCAACCGGCTGACTTATCCAATTTCTGCCCCATCTCCAATCTCCCTTTTCTCTCAGAAACTCTCAAAAGGGATGTAACAATCTGCTTGAATCTCTACAGTCTGGCTTCTGGCCGCATCACAGTACTGAAACTGCTCTGCTCCGGATTGTGAATGATCTCCTGCTCAATGCTGACGCTGCAGCTCCCTCTGTGCTTGTCCTCCTTGACCTAACGGCCGCTTTTGACACCATAGATCATAGCATTCTTCTTGACCGCCTTCAGAATATGCTGGGATCTCCTGTCTGTACTTGATATCCTTTTACCTATTCGGACACATGCAGTCTGTTTTCTATGCTGGATGTAGTGGTGTCGCAAAACCAGTCATTTGTGGTGTCCCTCAAGGGTCTGTTATTGGGCCCCTTCTCTTCAATATCTACATGCTTTCCTTGGGTCACCTCATCCACCAATACAGTGTCATGTTTCACTCCTATGCTGACGACACCCAGCTCTACTTAAAACTCGACCCTGGAAACCCCTCTGCCATGGTCCGGCTCTCGGCTTGCATTAAAGACATCGAGGCCTGGATGTCTGCCAATGTTCTTCAGCTGAACACTAGCAAATCTGAACTCCTTCTAGTATGATCTAAAACTCAACTTAAGAATCTCAATATAGCTGCCCTGAACCTCAGAAACTGTCTGCTGCTGCCTTCCCCCACAGTACGAAGCCTTGTACTTCTTGACAGCAACCTCTCATTTGATGCCCACATCTCCTCCGTGGTCAAATCTTCCTTCTACCATTTTATTTTATTTTATTTATTTATTTATTTATTTATTTCTTAGTAGACGCCCTTATCCAGGGCGACTTACAGTCGTAAACAAATACATTTTAAGAATCACAGTACAAGTAATAATACAATTAAGAGCAAGCAATATACAATGACTTTGGTTCTAGCAAGTACAAGTGTGACAAAATACAATTCAATAATACAGCAGATAAGTGTCAGTGATTGTTACATCAGGATATAATTAAATACAAAATACTACAGATTAAATAACACTTGACAGATTACAGTACTCTAAAGTACAGGATTAAATGCAGTAAAATAGGGAGCAGATAAGAGCAAGTAAAGCACATTTAAGGAAGGGTGATGTGTCCCGGGGGAAAAACAGAGGAGTTCTACAGGTGCTTTCTGAAGAGGTGAGTCTTGAGGAGGCGCCGGAATGTGGTCAGGGACTGGGCAGTCCTGACCATCTTCGAAACATCTCCAAAGTCCGTCCCTACCTTTCCATCCCAGATGCGGAGATGCTTTGTCATGCATTTGTCTCCTCTCGACTCGACTACTGCAACTCTATATGGTGGTCTCCCAGCACGCACCATAAACCGACTGCAGCTAGTTCAGATGTAAAAAGCGTGAACACATCACCCCTCCGTCTTGCCCAGCTGCACTGGCTACCTGTAAAGTTCAGGATTACTTTCAAAACTCTCCTGCTCACCTACAATGCCTTTCATCACACAGGTCCCTTGTACCTCCTCAACCTGCTGACTCACTATGTCCCTGCCCGCAAGCTGAGGTCCTCCGACTCTGGCCTGCTTGTTATCCCCAAGCAAAACTGCACCACACTTGGAGAACGCTCGTTTAGCTTCATGGCTCAGACTCTTTAGAACTCTCTCCCAGCTTTGGTGCGTGATGCTCCCACCGTCGCTCGCTTTAAATCAACTCTCAAGACTCACCTGTTCTCTCTTGCTTTCCATGCTCTTTAAGCCTGATATCTGCTATTAGCTGCTGTGTTTTTGCTACTATTTCATGTATTATGCATTTCTCTGTATTTAAAGTATTATGGATTTTCTTGTTATTGCTGCATCTTGTAAAGTGCTTTGTGATGATGGTCCACTATGAAAGGTACTATATAAATTATTGATTGATTGATAGATAGATAGATAGATAAAGCTAAAATATAATTCCTATCCCTTATAGCAATGCTTCCATATAAGTGAGATATAAATTCAAGACTATGCTTACCTCTCAATATAGAAGTGTTGTGTAGAATATAAATAAAGACAAAGAGTTGTCTTCGAAGGCAGAGGCTTCTTGAATACAACCAAACAGCAACCAGCTTTTTCAGAGATCTTCAGAGAATGTATTTATGTATTTACATTTATATAGCGTCTTTCATCACAAGGACCTCAAGGCATTTTACAACATTTTACAATATTATACAAAATTTAAAAGGCAAAGATAATTCCTATAAAAGTTGACAGTCAAACGATACAGTCAGTGCTAAAATATGGTAAAAAAGCAATTTTATAAAAACTGAAGATGACTGAAGATGGTAGAGCATTCCACAACATTGGGGCTTTACAATAGAAGGCCCTCCCTCTCTCTCTCATTCCTTCCCTCCCTCCCTCCCTCCCTCCCTCTCTCCTTCCTTCCCTCCCTCCCCTCCCCTCCCGCACCATCTTTATTCACTCTCGGAACAACCAACAGCCCCACATCCTGCCATCTCAGAGTACGACTTGGATTGTAAAGGGTCAACAACTCCTGGGAATTACTTGGTGCTAATCCATTTAGGGCTTTATAAGTTAAAAGCAAAATCTTATAATCAATTCTAAAATGCACAGGGAGCCTGTGCAAAGAAGCTAAGACGGGTAATAGGCTCATTTTTTTTTTTTTTTTTTTTTTTTCCTTCATAGTTAGTATTCTGGCAGCAGTGTTTTAAACGTGCTGTAAGTTTAGGAATACCAGTAAACAGAGCACTACAATAATCTATTCTGGATGAAACAAAGGCATGCACTAGCCTTTCAGAGTCAGGTACAGAGAGAATGGGTCTAAGTTTGGCTATATTCCTCAAATGATAACAGTTAACTTTAGTAATTTTTTTAAAATATGAGACTCGAATGATACATTTGGATCAAAATTGACCCCCAAATTCCTCATTTCCAGTTTTCGATTTGACCAAAAAACATAACCTCTTTTTGTCTGAATTCAACATTAAAAAATTGAGACATCCAACACTTTATATCAGCAAGGCATGGGAGTCTGGAACCAACTCCCCAGTAATGTTGTTGAAGCTGACACCCTGGGATCCTTCAAGAAGCTGCTTGATGAGATTCTGGGATCAATAAGCTACTAACAAACAAACGAGCAAGATGGGCCTCATGCAGGTGCCAAAGTTTTTAAATTAGGTCACAGCTTGTACTGATTCTGTCACTTTTAAACTCAACAGTTTTCTTGCAATAAATACTTCTGTTTTTTATTACAGTAAAACAAATAAGTGCAAATACTTATTTTAGTTCAAATGTAAGTCTGTCTAAAGGTTGCTTTTTATTTGCAATACCTAAGAAGCTCAGTGTTTTTGACTTACAAACTTCTTCCCAAGTAAAGTTACTGCTTTTCTGATAAGAACTTTCACTGTGAACACCTTTCTAATTTAATTAAATGCAATGCTCGCTTCTGCTTTTCTCTCAAGGTTAACACAGGCTTCTGCTCCGGCAGCTCTCAGATAAGGGAAATCTTAGTTCATTTCACAGGTCTTACTGGTCAGCATGGTCCCCATTCAGCTCCCTTTTTACTCACTTACAAAGATTCTATAATAATAATTTCTACAGTTATACTAGAATAAACCGGAATATAGAATCCTTTAACATAACTATAGGTTAATCCAGAGTATATTATAACATTATCCTGAACAATTTGTTTAGTATTTCTGCTGGCTTTATGCTCTTTAAAACACAGAACAGTTATTACAGTATTTTAACATTGTTGCAGTTTCCCAAATGTTCAGTTTGTATCCCAAAGATCAGCCTGCTTCTGCTTACCATGGGTCTGTCAAAGCCACTACAGGATCCTTTATCCATTTCTCACATCACAGGTGTGGGTGACAGTCTTTAAAATCCTGATACCTGCAAAACACTTAAACCTTGTTAGCCAGGCTCCCATCTTTACATTCTCATCTCCATCATCAGTGGAGAAACTTCGGAGAAATTAAGCTGGTTCTGTCAAAGAGCCATGCATCTCTGCCGCATACACCTTTCACTCAGAAAAGAAGCTTGCACCTTGTACAAGGGAGGAAGCACGATGCTGCACGAATCCGAATCGGGAGGGTACCCTGCTACAAGCTCAAAGAATCGGGGCCCTTTGCACTCCTGTTTCACCACACACAGGGAGTGCACATTGTGACTCGAAAGGTTTGTTGGAATGGTGTGAAGGAGAAAAATCTTTCTTGAACGCCACAAGAAATATGTAAAGAATAAAAACTGCACTGTCATCTAATTTCACACGCCTTGTTTATCTTGGATTTCTACGTTAAATAGGTGACCATAGCTTGTCCAAGGTTAGTACTGTAAAACCAGTTCAAAGTAAGTCCATCATTACGATACAGTTTTGGTTTCACTTTTCTTTTTTTTCAGATTAACAGCAAGAAGAAAGACTCGGCGTGGGAGTTTACAAAGAGCTTGTATGATGCTTGGTCAGGGTGGCTAGTTGTGACTCTAACAGGCTTGGCTTCTGGTAAGGAGAGCTAGAAAAGACTTATTGAACCTTATCCTAACATCTTCTGACACATTCATTCAGAAGAGCAGCAAGCACGCTGGGCATGGGTAGCTTTTCAGTCCATTAAATAAATCTGTCAAATAACATAGCAAACAGATTACACTTTGTATGATGCTAAGCTGCTGTGCATGGCAGGAGGATAGTTAAAAGTAGATTTTTGTAACACCAGTGTAATGAATTTACTCTTTCTTCTGTCTGAGATGTGCATGAAGATAAGCTGTTCATACCATTTTCAAAACCAAATTGCATGTTAACAAACTGGAACATTGCATTATCAAACTGAGCGGTCCTTCAAGAACAGCCGCCATGTTGTCTAATCAAGAGCAGTTTGAAGTGGCTAATTTAATCACATACGTAACCTCTTAGCACTCTTATCATTCATCAGAAAAGCCAACTTGAGGAAACAATAATATGTAAGGATGGATTGTAGTGAATGCGACAAGTCATTTTATTTTTAAATCTGTAGTTTTATAACTCTAATATGAACCAAACCATTACTGAGAGGTTGTGTTCAGGTCTGTGCATCAGTAAGCACTGTCCCTGAAAGCTGTGAGGTCTGTGCCTGAAAGCTGTGAGGTCTGTGCATCAGTAAGCACTGTCCCTGAAAGCTGTGAGGTCTGTGCATCAGTAAGCACTGTCCCTGAAAGCTGTGAGGTCTGTGCATCAGTAAGCACTGTCCCTGGCTGAAAGCTTCTGTTGTCTTTCCCGTGTAGGTGCCCTGGCAGGTTTGATAGACATTGCTGCTGACTGGCTGAACGACCTGAAGGAAGGTGTCTGCCTCAGTGCATTGTGGTTTAATCACGAACAGTGCTGCTGGGGATCAAATGAAACAACCTTTGAGGAAAGGGACAAATGTCCCCAGTGGAAGACGTGGGGACACCTTATCCTCGGACAGGCTGAAGTAAGCAGAGTGATGGGACAGAACTTTCATACTTTTCTGTTAAATTTTGTGTTTTGGGAATAAGGAAGATAATAATTATAACTAGAGCCTCGTGTTTTTCGCAAATACGAAATAGCACAAAATAAAACCCAATGTAGCCTATAAAACGAAAAAAAAACCACATGCAAAAATAAAATGAAAAATTATAAAACAAACCTAGTGTAGTGTTTCTGCAGGAGGCAGAAAACGGAGGCGCTTTCTTTCCAAAGGGCTTTTATTCAGCAAGCCTTTCTCTCACACAGAAACCACAGCTCTGCCAGCTTCGGGTTACAAACCCAACAATAACACCACCACCACCACAAAATGGTGTTGCAATGCCACCTTATAACACACAGCATAGGACTACACACACAGACAGAGGTAAACAAACCAGCCGCAGGAAATACAGAGATGGAGGGGAACACAATTACAGCGGGAATTACAAACACAGCGTCACGGATCACTACAATAGAGTGACATTTTTAAATTGGGAGGTTTATACAAAACCTACTAAGTGAGAACGCTCAGAAAGCACACAGAGCTGAATTTAAATGACTTCACGCTCTGCTACACGAGAGTGCTGAGCCACTTTTAAATTCTTTGCTTTTTGGTATTTGTGATGTTCTGGTTGATGAAATGTGCCGAGATGAGGGTCTCATTGGTATTGAATTCCTAAAATCAGGAGTGTTAGTATTAGTATATACTTATATTTGATTGGTTTGTAAATGTGTTTAATTTTGCTTTAATACGCTCAGCGTATATACCCTCCGTACCTTACCATTGTTGGTATTGTACGAAAAATTTAGAAAAAAATTAAATTATAAAAATTCAAATACAGTAATATTTTTAAAAAGATTCTACAAGCATCAGTCAGTTTCGCCCTATTTCCCTATTAAACGTAGAAGGCAAGATTTTCTTCAGCATTATTGCTCAGAGATTGTCAACTTACCTATTAAAGAACTGCTTCATTGACACTTCAATACAAAAAGCGGGCATTCCAGGTTTTCCAGGATGCTTAGAACACATCAATGTAATCTGGCAACAAATTCAATCAGCTAAAAAGGAGAGGAAGGAGCTCCATGTGACATTCCTGGATTTGGCTAATGCATATGGTTCAGTGCCACATGAACTTCTTTGGGCAGCATTTGATTTTTTCAGTGTACCGATGACAATAACAAATTTAGTGAAAGCCTACTTTGGAGATTTGCAATTTAGTTTTTCAACTTCAGAATTCAGCACTACATGGCAATGCCTAGAGGTTGGAATAATGGCAGGATGCACCATTTCTCTACTGGCTTTTACCATGGCAAGGGAAGTAATCATTAAGGCATCAAAATGGGTAGTAGGAGGAGAGCGCTTGGCTTCTGGAATGCGACTACTACCAAGTCGAGCATACATGGATGACATGACAACCATGACTACAACAGTAGCCTGCACTAATCGGTTATTGGGCAGATTAACCAATAACATTGAATGGGCACAAATGCAATTCAAGCCCACTAAATCAAGGAGCATCTCTATAATTAAAGGTAAAGTAGTAAATAAAACATTCTTCATTAATGGTGAGGCAATACCAACAGTGTCTGAGAAGCCAGTGAAGAGTCTTGGAAGATGGTACGACGGGGATCTAAAGGACACAGTTCGTGTGGGAGAAGTTAGACAACAAGCAGTGGAAGGGTTGAAGAGCATAGACAGCAGCGCTCTACCAGGCAAACTAAAACTCTGGTGCTTTCAGTTTGGTCTACTGCCGAGGTTGCTGTGGCCACTGACTGTGTACGAGGTTTCTTTGACAACAGTAGAGAAGCTGGAAGCTTTAATCAGTTCATACATCAGGAAATGGTTGGGAGTTCCACGCTGCCTCAGCAGAGTGGGACTTTATGGTAAAGGAATACTGCAGCTACCAGTCTCCGCTCTAACCGAGGAGTTTAAGTGCACCAAGGTCAGACTGGAAATGACATTAGTAGAGTCACGCGACAAATGCGTAAGGGAGGCAGCACCTGTGTTGAAAACTGGAAGAAAGTGGGTGGCAAAGAAAGCTGTGGAAGATGCAAAGGCTGCCCTTCGAATAAGTGATATCATGGGGCAAGTTCAGCATGGAAGAGGGGGTCTTGGTCTCAGTTCAGCTCCCCCTACATGGTACAAGGCAGCCCCAGCTCAAAGGAGGAAGCTGGTAGTCAACGAGGTGCAAAAGCAGGAGGAGAGGATGAGGTGTATAAAGGCCATTTCCCAGGCCAAGCAGGGAGAATGGATGAGATGGGAGAGTGTGGAACAACGCAAGATTGGCTGGCAAGACCTATGGTCAATGGAAGAGAGCAGGATCAGTTTCCTCATCAGGTCAACATATGATGTTCTCCCATCACCACAGAACCTAAACCTCTGGGTAGGAGAGGATCCCTCATGTCCTTTGTGTTCATCACCTGCAATATCAAGGCACATTTTGACAGGATGTAAGGTGGCTCTTAGCCAAGGACGGTTTACTTGGCGCCATGACCAAATGCTGCGATGTTTGGCCTTAGCATTGGAAGACAAGCGTAACATGACCAATAATTTGCCACCTGTTCCATCAAAACATTACACACAAAAGACAACATTTCTCTGCCCAGGAGAGCAACCACCAAGAAAAGGTGTTAAAACCAATCCTCGCCCAGGACAACTGGAAGCTGCTAGAGACTGGAAAATGCTGGCAGATGTTGGTCAACGGCTTATTTTTCCACCTGAGATTGCCACCACTAACCTTTGACCAGATATTGTCTTGTGGTCTGGATCAGCACGCTTTGTTCACCTGGAAGAGTTAACAGTGCCATGGGAGGATGCTGTAGATGAGGCGTATGAGAGGAAGATACTGCGGTATGCTCAACTAGCCACTGAAGCGGAACAGCGAGGATGGAGAGTCTGGGTTTACCCAGTGGAAGTGGGTTGTCGAGGATTTGTGGCACACTCTACAACACGGTTTCTCAGAGACGTCGGATTCAGTGGCCAAGAGTTGCGTCGCACAGTGAAGAAGCAGCAGAGAGGAGCAGCAACTGGCTGTGGTTGAGACGGAAAGATTCTGGCTGGGGATCTCAAGCACAATAGAAAGAAAGAAATGCTGATGTACAGGTAAGTAAGCTGGGCTGAGCTGAGTGGGGGACGGAGGGGGGTGATGCTGGGACGCCAGAATCACCGTCGAGCCCTCTTGAGGTGTCGTGGGCTAGTTGACGAGACTGAGGATGGAAGGTGCCCACTTGAAGACCCCAGAGATGTACCCTACTTAGCTCAATCCAGACGGTTGTCATGCTGATGCGCTGGGGAGGCCGCACTGTGGTTGATCCCCGGAGCCAGCATCGCAGCCGTTGTGTGTGCTGATGCGCCAGGGAGGCAAAATAAGCTGATCCCTGGAGCCAGCATTACACTTCAGCCATTAGCACCAGACAGAAGGATATCTACATCATCATATGGAAGGAAGCGCAAATGGATGGAGACCCATATGGATCACATTAGTTTACTGTAAAGCTACGTCTTAGTTGGTGCTTATCTTGGCGAGAGCCGAGTTCAAATCAGCATGAAGTTTTAACATCTACTCTCGTGTAATGGAAATCTTAAATGCACCATTGTTTATTTCATTAGCTATTTATATCAATCTGTCTTCTGTCTTGCAGGGTCCGGGTTCCTATATAATGAACTACATCATGTATATCTACTGGGCTTTGTCTTTTGCCTTCCTGGCTGTTTGTATGGTAAAGGTGTTTGCACCGTATGCCTGTGGCTCCGGTATACCAGAGGTACGATTTATATTAATTTACTCTCCAGCACTGCCTGCTCTATACACACACAGCACTGCCTGCTCAATACACACACACAGCACTGCCTGCTCAATATACACACACACAGCACTGCCTGCTCTATACACACACACAGCACTGCCTGCTCAATATACACACACACAGCACTGCCTGCTCAATATACACACACACATAGCACTGCCTGCTCAATACACACACAGCACTGCCTGCTCAATATATACACACACACACACAGCACTGCCTGCTCAATATACACACACACACACAGCACTGCCTGCTCAATATACACACACACACAGCACTGCCTGCTCAATACACACACACAGCACTGCCTGCTCAATACACACACAGAATACACTTTAGCTTCATCTTGGTTCCATTTTAGCCTTCAAACAAAATCTATCCAAGTTCCAAAAAAAATGTGTTTGCTGAGAATTCTCACTCTGTTACTTCATATCAGCATGATTACTGTGGTCTTCTTTATAAGTATGATTACTGTGGTCTTCTTTATCAGTATGATTACTGTGGTCTCATATCAGCATGGTTACTGTGGTCTCATATCAGCATGGTTACTGTGGTCTTCTTTATCAGTATGATTACTGTGTGTTCTTCTTTATCAGCATGATTACTGTGGTCTTCATATCAGTATGATTACTGTGGTCTTTTCATAAGTACAGTTAAACATTTAAACACCACTTTGTGTTAAAGGTATTGATGCAAAATATTTTCTTAAAACCAAAAGGGTAGCAGCATAACTCATTTACCTGATTTGCATTCTCAAGCTGAGATGCTTAGCCAAGTACGAAAATGCTAAGCGCAGTAATTCAATGTAGACTATAATTCAGTCTCTACACTGAATGTTAAATGGAAGGTGATGCAGACAATGAACAAGCTTTGTTCTTTGCCACAGTATGGGCTGTTGGTACAAATGTATTTTGTATGTATAAAGCAAATGCACTTCATCAATTCATCCTAAAAAGACCATGTATTAAATCCATATAATACAAATTAAAAAATCTTGAGATTTTAACAATTTAAAATGTAAAGTGACTAAAGAAATCTCTCTCTATCTCAGCAGAATAGAATAGCATCATTGTGAATGATCTTGTTTTTTTAACAGCACAGCTCATGTGTGTTGTGTTTCGGTTAGTTTGGGTCAGGTATTCTGTCTTTGCTTGCAGATCAAAACGATCCTGAGTGGCTTCATCATTCGAGGGTACCTGGGCAAGTGGACACTGCTGATTAAGACTGTGACTCTGGTGCTGGCTGTGGCTTCAGGCCTGAGTCTGGGGAAGGAGGGGCCTCTTGTGCATGTTGCCTGCTGTTGTGGCAACATCTTCTCATATCTATTCCCAAAGTACAGCAAAAATGAAGCGAAAAAACGAGAGGTAAATGCTTTTTTTTGTAGCATGGTTTCTATAAAGCCAAAATACACTGATCAAGAAAGGATTGTCAGCTAAACTCTTCAATGTCATGCTGTACAACAGCTGCATTCTTTTTTTACATACGTAATAGTAGTTGAATGTATATTAGTAATCATGGCAAACCGTTAAAGATCACAACAAGACGAAACACAAAGTCCTGTGTATGTACAAGACATACTGAGGGCGGGTTGACTCCTGTTTGCTTTTCCATGCAGGTGCTGTCGGCTGCGTCCGCGGCTGGAGTTTCTGTTGCTTTCGGTGCTCCGATAGGCGGCGTCCTGTTCAGTTTGGAAGAGGTTGGTTTGATTAAATGAGCTCATTTATCATGGTGGTTTTCATTAAAACTCAAAATAAGTCAAACTCTCTCACCATTATGGGGTGATACACGCATTATTAGTATTGGTAAAGCATTTCAGATCTTTTTTTTTTAATTTAGTCGTTGCCAATTATTTTTTATCATTTTCTCCCAATTTGGAATGGCCAATTATTTTTAGGCTCAGCTCACCGCTACCACCCCCGTGCTAACTCGGGAGGGCGAAGAAGAACACACGCTGTCCTCCGAAGCGTGTGCCGTCAGCCGACCGTTTTTTTTCACACTGCGGATTCACCATGCAGCCACCCAAGAGCTATAGCGTCGGAGGACAACGCAGCTCTCGGGCAGCTTACAGGCAATCCTGCAGGCGCCCGGCCAGACTACAGGGGTCACTGGTGCGCGGTGAGCCGAGGACACCCTGGCCGACCTAACCCTCCCTCCCCCCGGGCGACGCTCGGCCAATTGTGCGCCGCCCCCTGGGAGCTCCCGTCCACGGTCGGCTGTGGAATAGCCTGGACTCGAACCGGCGACGTCCAGACTATAGGGCGCATCCTGCACTCCATGCGGAGTGCCTTTACTGGATGCACCACTCGGGAGCCCTGCATTTCAGATCTTTGAAGTGAAGATTCACCTGGAACTGTAGATGCGAATTCCAGAGTAGATGTTTGTTTATATTTTTTTTTATGAATAAGTACGTCTTCATTGGTGTCACTTTCATTAATCCGCTAATTGAACAGTAAGAATGCATTCTCATACCAGTGTGGATTTTCCTAACCCTGTGTGATGCCTTCACAGGTTAGCTATTACTTCCCCCTGAAAACGCTCTGGAGGTCATTCTTCGCCGCTCTGGTTGCTGCCTTTGTCCTGCGCTCCATCAACCCCTTTGGAAACAGCAGGCTGGTGCTGTTCTACGTGGAGTACCACACCCCCTGGTACCTGTTTGAACTCTTCCCCTTCATCCTGCTGGGGGTCTTCGGAGGGCTCTGGGGCGCCTTCTTCATCCGCGCCAACATAGCCTGGTGCCGCCGGCGCAAGTCCACGCGCTTGGGGAAGTACCCGGTGCTGGAGGTGATCACCGTGGCAGCCATCACAGCTATCGTGGCGTTCCCCAACCCCTACACCCGGCAGAACACCAGCGAGCTCATCAAGGAGCTCTTCACCGACTGCGGGCCCCTCGCCTCCTCCCAGCTCTGCCAGTACCGCAGCGAGATGAACGGCAGCACGGTGGTGGACGACATCCCGGAGCGCCCGGCCGGGCCCGGAGTCTACTCAGCCATGTGGCAGCTCTCCCTGGCGCTCGTCTTCAAAATCATCATGACCATCTTCACCTTCGGCATCAAGGTGAGTCCTGGAGGGCAAACCCGGGGTTAGAGGAGGGCTTTTTCAGGCTTAAAACTATATTCAAGTGTTCCCCTGATTCTGTACCGTATGCCTTGGAGGAATACGAGTAGAGCATAATAATAATAATAGTAATAATAGTAACACTTAACTACAAAGCCCTCTCTCTAATATAAACATTAATCCTGGGAAAGTAGAAACCCTCTTGTTTTCTAAATTTTAGATTAAAACCAGAATATTCATCCTTAAAATGGCAGATGAAATGCTGTATTTGTAACAGATATGGTATGTTAAGTGATCCGCAATGTTACTTTTCAAAGAAAACTATTTCAGTGATATTTAACACCCTAATGGTATAATCTGTTTAATTTGATCTCCTTTAATTAAAATATCAAAATGGCTTCCAATTGAATTTTGTTTTATAGTAAAACACATTCTCACTGTTTTTTTCACATTCAGAGTTAGACAGGAGTGGTCCAGCCAGTTTGTCACCTCTCTCATAGTAGTGGTTAGCTTATAGAAACATACAAAGCTGTATCGTCAGCGTATATCTGGAGATCAACTTCAGGACATGCATCCGGTAGATCATTAATATACAGACTGAACAGTAGTGGCCCTAATACAGAACCCTGGGGGACCCCAACTGTGCAATTCCTAATAGGAGATGGATATGGATACTCTGACACATTGTTTTCTGTCCTTAAGATACAACTCAACCCATTTTCAATGCCTTATTTGAACAATTTAATTTAGATAATTTAGCAATAAGGACATCGTGATTTAACTGTATCGAATGCTTTCTTTAGATCTAAAAATATGGCTCCAGCCACTCCCCCTCTATCAAGCTGAGGTTTGATCTTCTCTACAAAATAACAATTTGCAGTGTCAGTCGAGTGCTTTGGTCTAAACCCAGACTGCATTGGGTGAAAATCTCAAGTGTGACATCATTTGTTCAGAAGCCACCTTCTCAACAACTTTTGGATAGTAGCTAACCACTACTAACCAAGTAGTGTAAGAAGTTGCTTGTATCGTTCATGATGTTTTTCAAATCAAGTAAGCTTATTTGTGTATAGAAAATGACAATAGAGTTGCAGCCAGTGTCATCTTACTTAAAGGCACTCGAGCTGAAATTGTAAAGTAATTTAAAGTCGGCTACAAACGTGGCATCAGACTGTCTCTCTTTAGCATGCACACAAGAACTAACTCCCCAGTAATGTTGTTGAAGCTGACACCCTGGGATCCTTCAAGAAGCTGCTTGATGAGATTCTGGGATCAATAAGCTACTAACAACCAAACGAGCAAGATGGGCTGAATGGCCTCCTCTCGTTTGTAAACTTTCTTATGTTCTTATGTTCTTATGTTCTTAACTGTGTTGATTTTAAAAAGAAAGCATTTTATGAGATTTTTTACCTAGAGGTACCGGCGCTATGACTCTGCACGCCCAGAGGTTCCGGGGCTATGACTCTGCACGCCCAGAGGTTCCGGGGCTATGACTCTGCACGCCCAGAGGTTCCGGGGCTATGACTCTGCACGCCCAGAGGTTCCGGGGCTATGACTCTGCACGCCCAGAGGTTCCGGGGCTGTGCCCGGCACAAATTAAGCACTGCATGCACGCCCCTTACCTACCTACACCATAGTGACGTGGCATGTTGACTTTGAAACCACACCCACTGCAGCGCTTCAGTGGCGGTATAGCCTTTCACACAGGCAGTTATGACGGTTCAGTGCCATCTCTGAACCTCCTCGCGATGTGGTTCATAGACGGCATAAAATATGACGGTTCTGTGGCAGTATAGGCAATTCACACAGACCTATAAGCCGCTTCAGTGGCCGTTCTGAACCATCATAACTCCTCTGTGTGAAAGCACCTAAAGTTTACAAGATAACTTTTAGGGATTATGCTACGGTTCTATTATTTATGAAATATGTTTTGAACCTACCTTTTGTCAATTTCCTGGCAATTAAGGTCATGTTATGAATCGGTAACCCTGTCGCCAGATTGTATAACTTTATTACGCATTCTGGTTTATTACTAAATATTAGATCTATTTGAGTTTTGGATGCTTTTGTAATTCTGGTTGGTCCTTTTACCATTTTACATTATTCATATCTCTTCATAATTTCGTTCAGATTTTTTTGTTCGATTTGTCAAGCCAAGTAATATTAAAATCCCCTATTAGGATTAATTCTTTGTTGGGGTCACACTCTTTGATAACATGTCTTAGATCTATATATACCATCTGAGGGGATAACATCATATTCACACCTATATATTCAAGATCATCTTTGCTCTTGAACTCAATTCAATTACATGTAAAACGATCCTTAACATATATTAATACTCCCCCACCTCTCCCTTGGTTTCTATCTTTCCTAAAAATATTGGACCCTAAAAGAGAATTTGTGTGTAACCACGTCTCCGTCATACACAGGAAATCTATGTTTGAATCTGTCAGTAGTTTTTCCACTTGATCACACTTTGGAGACCGACTTCTAATATTTAAATGTCCACCAAATATTCCTTTTGGTTTTAGTTTTGGATCCCAGAGTACTTTAGCATGATTAACCGTTTTAAAGAGTAGGAATTTACATTGTGTTAGTATTACCCGATTCCTACATTCCCTAAACAGTTTGTTTCCCTTTTTTGTTATGTCCTTTACAATCTTATTGCTAATTTGAAATCCACCTTTAAGTTCGGCATCCGTGATGTAATTCAGTGTTCTAAAATCCATAGAATTAGTCCAGGTAACTCTATAAAAAATGTTTTTTTACCAGTATAATTTAATATAATATAAGTCCATAGCTACTTCAGATTGATTTTAAAACAGAGTAAAAATTAGCACCTGCTTGCCTTGAATTCCTCATCAGGTCTTCTGTCCTTTCCATGTTCAAATCCCGACGTTGCATTGTACTTTGCTGTTCAACTTTCCTTTCATCGGACAACTCCAGAGTCGAATCCATTCCCAACAGTATCTCACCGCACGCCTCTGCTTCTTTCGCATAGCGTAATTTTGCACCGTCTTGCTCACTCGCCAGTCACCGCTCCAGCAATTAACTGTGGATTGTGCCCATCAGTCAACCCAGTAACGGTGTCAATTGGCCCGGATTCAGCTGAACATCTTCCGCTAACAGCAAGGTAGTACCAAAGAATTTCCCAAACTTAGATTTCCATTACAGCCGGCTTTCCCATTTCCACCGCCAAACAACGACCGTTATACACCAAAGTGTCCTG
Source organism: Huso huso (assembly GCA_036884735.1). Taxonomy (NCBI): domain Eukaryota; kingdom Metazoa; phylum Chordata; class Actinopteri; order Acipenseriformes; family Acipenseridae; genus Huso; species Huso huso. Next base: position 122,773,854 of record CM072663.1, on the reverse strand, counting down.
GCGGGACAGCATAGATTTGCAGCCGGGAGTGTCCGATCTCGCTTGTGTGAAAGGTATAATCATGACGACAGCTTCGTAGAGAGAATGCAAACACAGCCATTATATACATAATTATAGTAATCTAATTTAGTATTTGCTGGAACCCATTTAATTTCTTTGTAAAGTACACAGAAAAAAATGTGGGTGTAGCGGCTAAAGTTTTTTTTTTTTTTAGACTTTAGAACAGAGCAGCACCTGCCACACTGCTCCGTCTGTCCGCCATTCCCCGGTGTCCTTGTGGCCTACATCCATTCAGTATGTGATTATACCTGCCATGTAAGCAAACACAGATGAACATTTATATTGTATTAACATGAGAACATATTTCTACAGCTAACTATTGTGGCATGGATTAAAAAAGAGGTTCTGTCCCTGTACTAGGATAAAAAGGCAGCATATGTGCCTAACCCATGGGGCAGAAGGGGCACGTGTTTTGCCCCTCCTTTTTTTTTGTATTATACCTTGCAAGATGGGTAAACGAGCAAGACTGGCTGAATGGCCTCCTCTCGTTTGTAAACTTTCTTATGTTCTTATATCCATCAATAAACAAGCCATATTATAACCGTACGTGTTATTGTTTTTGTTTGTTTCACACTTCCCTTTAATAAGCTGCATGTTGGAATTATATGTACTGTACAGCATTGTGCAGATATGCCACTGAAGCTGGTTCTGCCATTTGGTACTACATGTGTTTGTACTTAAGAACATAAGAAAGGTTACAAACGAGAGGAGGCCAATCGGCCCATCTTGCTTGTTTGGTTGTTAGTAGCTTATTGATCCCAGATTCTCATCAAACAGCTTCTTGAAGGATCCCAGGGTGTCAGCTTCAACAACATTACTGGGGAGATGGTTCCAGACTCCTAATGAAATGTCACCTTGCTTTGCCCCCCACTGTTCAACACAGTTAGGCGCCCCTGGAAGGCAGTATTTATTTTGTTCTTAAGGACAGGTTTGGTCACATCAGTGGGATTATCCCATGTGGAATCCTCTTCCCATTATGTTTTGGCCCAGGAGTCTGTGTTCGTATAGCTGCAGTAACACCTTTTTGCAACTCTTTGTCAATCCTCCAGGTGCCAGCGGGCCTGTTCATTCCCAGCATGGCTATCGGGGCGATCGCTGGCAGGATTGTGGGCATTGCGGTGGAGCAGCTGGCTTACTACCACCACGACTGGTTCCTGTTCAAGGAGTGGTGTGAGGTCGGGGCGGACTGCATCACACCAGGACTCTACGCCATGGTTGGCGCTGCTGCGTGTCTTGGTTAGCTGACAAAACACATTTATCTGCACCATGTATTTGATCTACAAGTTTGACCAAAAAAAAGCAATAACAATACAATGTCATCAGTCTGCGCTTCGTGGAGATGAATGAGTTTGAGGGCGTGGTACTGGAAACCGTTCTTGCAGGGGGAGGCATTGGAAGTAGACAGTAAGAAACAGACGACTCAGAGTTCGATTTTGAATTGTTAATATTCAGGGCAAGATTTAATGTCTTAACGTAATCACTAATATTATTATTATTATTATTATTATTATTATTATTATTATTATTATAACTAGTCAAGTCTTCAGATAAAGTAGGCAAAGGTAAATGGGAAAGACTGTGTTGTGTTCTGTGCCTGGCAGGGGTGTGACCCGGATGACTGTGTCCCTGGTAGAGGTCTTCACGGGTCCAAATAAATCAAACCGACCCGACACGACCCGAAGTAAAACTACTGTTATTAGACCCGGGCCCGACCCGAACCTGAAGAACGAGTGGCACACGTTTCCTTTCACAGCACTGCTACAGTATTAAAGCAGCAGCCGTGTCATCTGGAAGCCTGTCACAGACAGCGTTTATTCCATTATGAACCTACATAGAGGACTGTACAAGTGCAAATGCAATTAAAGTTAAATATTAAACATTAACTTTTGTAACACGATATACACCTACTACTGTACAGCAACGTCTACTCTATCTCTTCCCAACTTTGAAGCTGTAAAACTACACACTTGCCTTTTACTTAATATTGCTGTTCAAAAACAATAAACTGTTGAGGACGATGTTCCTAAAGATGTGCGGCGATTCTCCAGTGTATGACCAGCAATGCTAAAAGCTGAATCACAAGCAACACTTGAGGCTGGAACACACAGAATCTTTTGTTTGGACATCAGGGGGAATTGTTTTTCATGTGTTCTCCAAAATGACAGAATATCTCTGTCATCACTCAGGGCCACTTTCTGTTATAAGTATGTCGAGACTTCGTCTGCTACATTTTTCTGAGAGCGTTTCCTCATGGTATTCATTGTTTTCACATCCGTCATAAACACATCCATTCCTCCGACTTTTCAGACCTGATCTAAAATAAATACAGCGAGAGCTGCAACTCCTTCATGTGTCTCGCGCGTGCAAGCCATACCCGACCCGAGTGTTGTGTGACAATTTCAGATCCGAAACCCCTCGGGTCTCGGGTCCGGGTAGACCTGTGAAGACCTCTAGTCCCTGGTGGTCATTGTGTTGTGAAGGCTGTGTTGTATTCTTTACCTGGCAGGGGGTGTGACCCGGATGACCGTGTTCCTGGTGGTCATTGTGTTGTGTTCTTTACCTGGCAGGGGGTGTGACCCGGATGACCGTGTCCCTGGTGGTCATTGTGTTGTGTTCTTTACCTGGCAGGGGGTGTGACCCGGATGACCGTGTCCCTGGTGGTCATTGTGTTCGAGCTGACTGGTGGTCTGGAGTACATCGTCCCCCTGATGGCAGCAGTGATGACCAGTAAGTGGGTGGGGGACGCCTTTGGCAGGGAGGGCATCTATGAAGCGCACATTCGCCTGAATGGCTACCCCTTCCTGGACGCCAAGGAGGAGTTCACTCACACCACACTGGCCTCCGAGGTGATGCGGCCGGGCCAGGGCGCCCCGCCCCTGTCCGTGCTCACGCAGGATGACATGACCGTGGAGGAGCTGGAGGCCATAATCAATGACAGCAGCTACAACGGCTTCCCCGTCATCGTGTCAAAGGAGTCCCAGAGACTGGTGGGGTTCGCTCTGAGGAGAGACATCACCATTGCCATTGGTAAATATCCCTTTTTATTTAGCCTTATTTATGTTGCACAATCGTATTCAATTTTACACTGATTCCTAGGTGGTTACTACATTCTCCTATGACCTCCTGTGCACTCATCAGAAACTAGACATTGTTGGTATAAAACAGAATTTTGTTTAATTTATTTGGGATTCTTTTGACTTTGTTACAAGTAAGGGTAAACATTTCTCATACCTGTAATCAAAGGCTAGACGGGGGGCTCCTGAGTGGTGCATCCAGTAAAGGCGCTCCGCGTGGAGTGCAGGATGCGCCCTATAGCCTGGAGATCGCAGGTTCGAATCCAGGCTGTCATTGCCAACCATGGCCAGGGGTTCCTAGGGGGCGAACGCAATTGGCCGAGCGCCGCCCAGGTAGGGAGGGCTTAGGTAGGCAGGGCAATCGACGGTTCACCTCTCACCAGCAACCCCTGTGGCTGATGGGGCACCTGCGGGTCTGCAGTGGAGCCACTCAGATCTGTGCTGTCCTCCGGCACTATAGATCTGGAGGCATCGCTGTGGATCTGCAGTGCGAAAAAATGACGGATTGGCAGGAACACGTTTCAGAGGACGCGTGTTTCAGCCTCCGTTTCCCTCCAGGGGGTTGCAGCGGTGAACCAGGATAAAAAAATAATTGGGCATTCCAAATTGGGGAGAAAACTGGGGTAAAAAACTCATTAGCGACGACTAAATTAAAAAAAAAAAAAAAAAAAAAAGAGAAAGGCCAGACGTAGATAGCATCAGGGCATAGCTTGAAATGACAGACTCTTCAATGGCCATCAAATGAATGCGAATTCCTTGGGATAACAACAAAATATTATCAACCCAGATTGAGACTCGCAGAATGGATCACATATTTTGCAACTACAAGGACAGACCTGGGGAAACAAAGAGCTGGGCTTGGCCCTTGTGGTGACCTTTAAAAATCGATTTACAATTATGATTTTTATTAAATTTCAGAAAATGCCCGTCGAAAGCAGGAGGGTATTGTCAGGACATCCCGGGTGTACTTCACCCAGCACTCCCCGCCGCTCCCGGCAGACAGCCCCCGTCCTCTGAAACTGAGAGCCATCCTGGACATGAGCCCCTTCACCCTCACCGACCACACGCCCATGGAGATTGTGGTGGATATCTTCAGGAAGCTGGGCCTGAGGCAGTGCCTTGTCACACACAACGGGTAAGCACCAAAACTACCAATGCTGTGGTTGCAAAAAAACCTGAAACCATTTTCCTTTAAGAAGGGAAAAAAAAAAAAATAGTTGTAAAGGTGTCAAATACAATTGTATTAAAAATGCTCTGCGTATAGTGTTGGCATTGCTACTGTATAAACAACCGTAGCATTGCAATCCCCCCTTGTTGCTGCAGTGTGTGTGTGTAACCTGCGTCGCTGCTGCCTGTGTATTCTCACCTGAATGCACCACCAGTAACAAAGTAGAACCCTGGGTGATTACATCATATATTAGAGCATCCTCTAGAACCCTGGGTGATTTATATCAGATATTAGAGCATCATCTAGAACCCTGGGTGATTTACATCAGATATTAGAGCATCCTCTAGAACCCTGGGTGATTACCCGGTGATTACATCAGAACCCTGGGTGATTACATCAGATATTAGAGCATCCTCTAGAACCCCGGGTGATTACATCAGATATTAGAGCATCCTCTAAAACCCTGGGTGATTAAATCAGATATTAGAGCATCCTCTAGAACCCTGGGTGATTTACATCAGATATTAGAGCATCCTCTAAAACCCTGGGTGATTTAATCAGATATTAGAGCATCCTCTAGAACCCTGGGTGATTTATATCAGATATTAGAGCATCATCTAGAACCCTGGGTGATTACATCAGATATTGGAGTATCCTGCAGAACCCTGGGTGATTACATCAGATATTAGAGCATCCTGCAGAACCGTGGGTGATTACATCAGATATTAGAGCATCCTCTAGAACCCTGGGTGATTACATCAGATATTAGAGCATCCTCCCTAGAACCTGTAGAATGAACCCAGGGTGATTGAAATCAGAACATTAGAAAGCATCCTTCCTTTAGAACCCATTCTTTATTTATTCATTCAAACCTTTATTTAACCAGAGCATCCTCTAGAACCCTGGGTGATTACAAATCAACAGACAACAATACATCCTCAGTTAGAACCCTGGGTGATTTAAAAAAAAAAATAAAAAACTAAAAAATCAGGTCTGCTCTGACAAGATTGAAACAGGGAACAAAGCTTCAAGTCTAGAAAGAACACCTCTGTGAAAAACCAGGAAGTTTAACTCTTTCCTTTTATTAAGTTAACATTCTTTATTTATTCATTAAAACCTTTATTTAACCAAACGGGTTTAAATGGCCCTGCATTCAACAAAGAGAACTAGGCATCTCCAGCCCCGCCATTTAAATTTGCTATACCTCAGCCAAGAAATAAATAAAATAATAATAATAGACAACAATACATCATCTCCGACAGTTAGAGACCAAACTCCTCAATAATGCAAAGTCAATTTTATTACTAAAACATCTGAAAAAAGCTCTAAAAAAATTAAAAACTAATAAAATCCCGTGTACCTGATACCATGTATGACTATTCAAGCACTTGTCTCGAAACAGGGAACAAAGGCAATTCAAGTTTCTCTTTTTCCGGAGAAAAAAGCGAAAACAGCCGTTTATTGCTGTGATAAAACCCAGTCCGACAAAGGACCTATGAGGAATAATTGCAATGTCGGACCCAGTCCGACAATGGACCGCAAAGGGTTAAGCCTTGATTGGAACTCATTCCAATCGTGTGCAGCTGCATATTGGAATGAGATATACCTAACAGCAGTAAAAACACGAGAGACAATTAAACTCATCAAATTGCTGAATCGAAGGTTGTAATAGGAGACCGATATAGTCAACAATTCACTTAAATAGAGGGGTGATTTCCCGATTTAGGGTTTTATAAATGAGTCTGTACCAATGACATCTCCAACGTGTTTGAAGTGAGGGTCAGCCAACCAAAGTGTAGAGATCACAGTGGTGAGAGCAGTAGGGAGCACCAGTGACAAATCTTATTGCAGAATGATATAAAGCATCAAGCTTCCTAAGGACAACATTAGAAGCAGCTTTATAAATGACATCTTCATAATCTAAAATGGGTAGTACAGACATCTGTTCCAATAAGTACTTAGCTGGCCGTGGGAAGCATGATTTATTTCGGTAAAGAAAGCCAAGTCTAGCTCGAACTTTCGATTGTAGTTTAACGTTATGTGGTTTAAAAGTAAGTGCACTGTCTAGCCAAATACCCAGATATTTATTAACTTCCACTTGCTCAAGGTCAACCTTACAAAATGTACCAATTTTGCAGCCTTGCTCAAGAACTGCAGGATTGGTAACATTTGCACGCCCCCTATTAAATAACATACATTTAGTTTTATCAACATTAAGCAATAAACGTAGATCACAAAAAGATTTTTGAATCTGATTGAAACTTGTTTGCAAGTCTGATAGCACTGAAGATAGAGTAGGGCCAGTTGAATATAAAAGTGACATCAGCATAGAGATGGATATATGTATGAATTATCTATTCCCTTAACAATATTATTAATATAAATGGAAAAAAGAGAACGGCCCAATATCAAACCTTGTGTCACACCCTTAGTAATCAAACAAGGCTGTGATATAAATCCATCCGATTTTACACATTGTGTTCTGTTTGAAAGGTAGTTCTGAAACCAAGCAGCAGAAACCCCGTCACAGCCTCTACTCCGTAGCTTGTTTAAAAGAATAGAATGATCCACAGTATCAAAAGCCTTAGATAAATCAATAAAAATAGCAGCACAACAGTGATTTTTATCAAGGCCCATAGTAATATCATTCAGGACTTTTAAAACTGCTGTAACACACCCATGTCGAGCACGAAAACCTGATTGCGTGTCAGATAAGATATTGTTACTCTCTAAAAAGAGACTTAGCTGCTTATTTACAATTGCTTCCATAATCTTAAGAGAGGCAGGGTAAAATAGAAATAGGCCTATAACAATTGGGATCTGTTACCTCACCCCCTTTAAAGAGGGGCGTGACGAATGAGGATTTCCAATCTAGTGGAATTTCAGCTGTTTGAAATGAAAGATTAAACAAATAACATACTGGTGAAGATAACAAATAAGCTTCTGATTTTACAAAAAAAGGAACAATGCCGTCAGATCGATCTTACTTAACACGTCAGAAATTTCCATTTCTGTGTCCGGTTGCAATGAGAAGGTGAAAGGACTTCAGACTTGTCCCCCATCCTTAATTGGTACAGAGCTAACAAATGTGCTAAGAGTGGACCTATCAAATAAATGCCCGGCTTTAGTAAAGTGATCATTAAATAGATCTGCCATAATATGTTTATCAGTTACCACTACAGAATCATAAGTGATTGAAACAGGTAAATGGGAAGAGAGTGGTTTATTCTCTAACATACTAACCAACTTCCAGAAATTCGTAGGATTGTTAGAATTAGAGAATTGAAGGTTATAGTAACTCACTGTAGCCCTCCTAACAGCTTGCGTGCACTTATTTCTAAACTGTCTAAAGGACAGCCAATCAGTGGGGTCCTTAGAAGCTCTAGCCTTCCGCCAAGCAAGATTCTTTCTTTTGCTGTAATAAGACAGTTAAATCAGGACTAAACCAAGGGCAGTTACAATTCTTAATCCTGACTCTTTTCAGAGGAGCATGTTTATTAATATCATACAATTTGATTCAATGTATCCCAATTCATCATTTAATCGATTCTGATCCACAGCCACTTAATATCCAGATGTGTGGCATTGTATTGTCATACATCTCAAATGTTCAGTTCTTTATGAGTGCAGTCATATGATGTCAGCTTTGTTTTACTTCATTTGATAGAAAGTCATTTTATATATGTTTGTGTCCTTCTCCTATATATAAACTTCCATAGTGTACATGTAGAAAAAACATTTGTTTCCCTGCTTTCCCCACTTCTTCTTTCCTCGAGTGTAAAAATCTTGTCCTAGTAATCCCTCCACCTCCTCACTTCAGGGTCTCATTTAGTAATCCCTCCACCTCCTCACTTCAGGGTCTCATTTAGTAATCCCTCCACCTCCTCACTTCAGGGTCTCATTTAGTAATCCCTCCACCTCCTCACTTCAGGGTCTCATTTAGTAATCCCTCCACCTCCTCACTTCAGGGTCTCATTTAGTAATCCCTCCACCTCATGGGAAACTTTGCATAAGAGAATTCAGAGGTGTACTGCTAAAAACACCTACATTGTACTGTGGGTATACAACATAAATATGGCTATACTATAGCTTGTATCATTAGTAGAAGAGTACACAATTTACTGATATTTAAGGCAGAACCAACTCGACAGCTACTACTTTAGTTAGTAATGCAAAGTGACATACAAGGCAGGCAAATATTCTGCTATAAATATAACTGCGAGCAGCTGTTAAAAGGAGATCCCCTTTCGTAGACACAGAGGAGAGCAGTAATGTGATTCCATTAATACATGTCCAGTATGTTTATCCCCAAGTGCACTCTTAAATGCTTCTGACAAGCTGAGGGCGATATAGCGTGGTTTGTGTCAAAGGTGATACGGTAATGGAAGAAAAGGTTTGTGATGGGAGTGGAAATAATTGGCGGAACATGAGTGGGTCTGCATTTTGTTGTTGTTATAAAACGGTTCCTTTATTGGGATTATCTACTTTTCCTTGTCCTCACTCCTGCTCTCTCTGCCTTCCCTGAAAGGTACAGGTGTACATTTGTTTTGTTAATGACTTCATTAACCCTTTGCAGTCCATTTATTCAGCGCCTGTCAGACGCGTCCGGTCCAATTTATTTTCACACACGCTGTTTATTTTACATGCACTGTTTAAAAGTAATTTTATTCATAGTAGAACAGGTTTAAAAGGCACTGCATATCAACATGACACTCAGTACTGCATCTCCAGCCCCGCCCCACCCCTTGTTCGCTGTATTTATCACATACCTCTCCATAGTCGTGCATACTGATAAATCATCTCCTGATCACTCGTTTTATCACCAAACTCCTCAATAATGCAATCCAAGTCATTATTTTATTACTATAACATCTCAAAAAGCTTGGCAAATGTCCGTGATATTCTTTGAACGTTGGATGCGGACGCAGTTATCTTGTTTCCTTATATCTGTGTTATCTCTGTGGTGCAGGGACTATGTGTTTTGCTCAGATCCGCACCTTTTTTTTTCGGCTTCTCTTGGCTCCTATCGGTCTCACTCGGTGATTGAAAGGTTTTCTCTGCTTTTTCTGTGCTTGACGTCTTTTTGATGATGTCGGACAGGAAATGCATGCACATGGATTAGGGAGTGGTTAACATGTAGAAAACAGAAAGTACTGATTAGAGGAGAAACCTCTAAATGGAGCGAGGTAACCAGTGGAGTACCACTGGGATCAGTATTAGGTCCTCTGCTATTCCTAATCAACATTAATGATTTAGATTCTGGTATAGTAAGCAAACTTGTTAAATTTGCAGACGACACAAAAATAGGAGGAGTGGCAAACACTTCTGCAGCAGCAAAGGTCATTCAAAATGATCTAGACAGCATTCAGAACTGGGCAGACAAATGACATTTAATAGAGAAAAGTGTAAGGTACTGCATGCAGGCAATACAGATGTGCATTATAAATATCATATGAGAGATACTGAAATTGAAGAAGGAATCTATGAAAAAGACCTAGGAGTTTATGCTGACTCAGAAATGTCTTCATCTAGACAATCTGGGGAAGCTATAAAAAAGGCCAACAAGATGCTCGGATATATTGTGAGAAGTGTTGAATTTAAATCAAGGGAAGTAATGTTAAAACTTTACAATGCATTAGTAAGACCTCACCTAGAACATTGTGTTCAGTTCTGGTCACCTCGTTACAAAAAGGATATTGCTGCTGTAGAAAGAGTGCAAAGAAGAGCAACCAGAATTATCCCAGGTTTAAAAGGCATGTCGTATGCAGACAGGCTAAAAGAATTGAATCTATTCAGTCTTGAACAAAGAAGACTACGCGGCGATCTGATTCAAACATTCAAAATCCTAAAAGGTATAGACAATGTCAACCCGGGGGACTTCTTTGACTTGAAAAAAGAAAAAAGGACCAGGGGTCATAAATGGAGATTAGATAAAGGGGCATTCAGAACAGAAAATAGGAGGCACTTTTTTACACAGAGAATTGTGAGGGTCTGTAACCAACTCCCCAGTAATGTTGTTGAAGCCGACACCCTGGGATCCTTCAAGAAGCTGCTTGATGAGATTCTGGGATCAATAAGCTACTAACAGCCAAACGAGCAAGATGGGCCGAATGTCCTCCTCTCGTTTGTAAACTTTATTATATTCTTATGAAAGGGAAAATTGTAATGTCGTACCTGGTCCGACACAGGACCGCAAAGGGTTAAATGACTTGTTGACTTGGCCAGATGGGAGAGAGTGAAATGTACTCGCATTTGGACCACACACAGCTCTAATAATGTAACTGCTACTAAAGAACATTCCATACAATTACACATTTTCAGCACTGCACGCAATTCAGTTTTAAAGAGACCTTGTTATTTTACAAGTTTAAATTCTTTCCAGTTTTGCTTTACCTACAGTGTAGCCCCTTGGACCTAACTGCTTCTCTCACATTCTGTTTTTTAGGCGCCTCCTTGGCATTATAACAAAAAAAGATATCCTCCGTCACATGGCCCAGATGTCAAACCTCGACCCAGAGACAATAATGTTCAATTAAACCCCATTGAGACGAAACAGGAGGTGGGGAGACGGAAGAGGAGGAGAGGGGGGAGACGGAAGAGGAGGAGAGGGGGGAGACAGAGAAGGAGGGGGGAGACAGAAGAGGAGGAGGAGGAGGAGGGGGGAGACAGAAGAGGAGGAGGGGGGGGGACGGAAGAGGAGGAGGGGGAGGAGGAGGAGGGGGAGACAGAAGAGGAGGAGGAGGAGGAGGGGGGGAGACGAAGAGGAGGAGGGGGGAGACGAAAGAGGGGAGAGGGGAGACGGAAGAGGAGGGGGGGAGGGAAGAGGAGGAGGGGAGACGGAAGAGGAGGAGGGGGAGACGGGAGGAGAGGGGAGAAAGAGGAGGAGGAGGGGGGAGACGGAAGAGGAGGAGAGGGGGAGACGGAAGAGGAGGAGGGGGGAGACGGAAGAGGAGGAGAGGGGGAGACGGAAGAGGAGGAGGGGGGGAGACAGAAGAGGAGGAGGAGGAGGGGGGAGGGGGGACGAAGAAGAGGGGAGACGGAAGAGGAGAGGGGAGACAGAGGAGAGGAGGGGAGAGAGGGGAGAGGGACGAAGAGGAGGAGAGGGGGGAGGAGGAGGGGGGGAGACGGAAGAGGAGGAGGGGAGAGGGAGACGGAAGAGGAGGAGAGGGGGAGACGAAGAGGAGGAGGGAAGACAGAGGAGGAAGGGGGAGACGAAGAGGAGGAGAGGGGAGACAGAAGGAGGGGAGGAGGAGGAGGGGGAGACAGGAGGAGGGAGGAAGAGGATGAGAGACCAGAAGAGAAGTTTCTGTTGAACAGCACAACGCTCTGACCCTGGATCCCTCCTCAGTGAAACAAAAATAAAAAGAAGAAAATGATTCTGCAACAATGTTTGCACAAGATGCTGCTTCAGTTGTGATGCGCTTCAGTGTCACACAGGGAAGATGACCCCTTCCCCTTGTTTAAATGTGCACTGGATGTGGCTGGAAGAGGTCTGGCCATGATAGGCAAACAATGCACTTTGCTGTTCTGTTTCTGTGTGATGTAAAGGGTCAGATTAAACTGGGCGTCCACAGGACAGAAAGCTGAAAGTGACGTGAGCCATCTGTATAAGACTGCAGGGGGCTCCCCTTTGTCACAAATCAGTTCCACATTCCATAATCATTAAACTCTGCTGCTTTTTTATTATATATATTTTATATATATATATAGTTTTATTTTTTATTTATTTATTATTTTTTTTAACCCTTTTAGGAATCTAGCATGCCACTTTGAAGGTAACAGTTTTAAAGGTTTTGGTTCTTGAAGTTTGTCAGCTTCATGGCTTGCTCTAAGTTTGTGCCTGTATTTGGAGTAAGTGGATGTTGGTAGGATTGTGACAAACAGCAGATGCACTAATGCCCTGCACTGCATATAGAAACCCCATGTGATTAGGAGGCCATTTCAGCAACACCTCACATGATGGCCAGTGAAAGGGGAGGCCCTGGATAGTCATGTGTCTGTGCACTCAATGATTTAGGCTTTTCTGCCTGCTGCCGGCACACGGTAACATTGCACTAGAGGTTATTTTTTGTTTGTTATTCAAAAACAAAATGAAGTAATTGTAGGCTGATATTTACAGTGGTCTGCAGCATGTCCCTTTACAACACACATTAGCTTCATAATCTAATTAGGAAACAAACAGCTGGTTAATATTGTTTCATGTGGTTCCTATGGGTCGTTTAGGAACACCATGGCACAGCATTATTTCCTCAAGCCACTATTACAAGCACTTGACGTGTGAACATGTGCTTGTGCAATCCAAAGGAGTCCTTAATTTCGTTTTGCGCAGCACCTTCCCTGCAGATATTAAACTGCTGATTCTTGAGCTGAAATGTGCGTCATTGTTCTTGCGTTTTCTTTCTAACAGTAATTGTCCTGCTGTTGATTAATGAAGAATGCATTGTCTTTGTTAACCTGTGGCGTTGCCTAACACTGTATTTAATACTGATCGTGATGTTTTTTATTTATATTCTTGTTAGATTTGCATATTATGGAGAATTTAAAAGTCTAATCACTTTGGTTTGATTGTAAATTAAAAATAAAAATCCTGTAAAATTAAACCTTTCGTTGAAATTAAACAAATAAGAACTTTGTTTGGCATCAATGTTGAGCTCTTCATGTCGAGATACAGTACTGTAGGGATACTTCATTTCTTACCTGTTTTTAATATCCCATTGTGTGTCTGCTTTGACGCACTTGTAGAAGAGGAGTTCCTGAAGCGAGGTAGGGGTGTGCAGCTACAAGTTGTGTGTCATTTTCTTTTTTTTGTGGCAGAACTTCACACAAGCATGCAGTATCTTCTTTAAATAAACACAACAGAAACAGTGATGCTCACAGGCAGCAGCAGCCCTCTCTCTCACCCTCCCTTAATATACCCAAACTGAGGGATTGGTCACGTGATGGTAAGTGCTGTAATACTTCAACCCAAATCCATAACAATCCAGTCTATCCTAAAACATGGCTTGTAAACATACTTCCTTAACCTACTGCACTACCAGATGGGTTTTAAAATGAAAATACATCATGTTTGCTAAAACGTGTTTCTTTCAAAAGTGCCCATCTGAGACCTATATGATTGGATGTGCACGTTGAAGAACATGTATGATTGGATGTGCACGGTGGAGAACATGTATGATTGGATGTGCACGGTGGAGAACAGAACATGTATGATGTTTGGATGTGCACGGTGGAGAACATGTATGGAACAATTTTGTTGGCTACAATTACTTTAATGAGGATATTGAACAATTGAGCCATTGCACTGAGGGACAAATCAGACATCTTCCAGTTTTTCTATAAACTTGCACACAGTTGCCATGCAACTAGATTAGTGGATCACATAAATGTGTACACATTACACGTTGGGGCATTTTCTCATCTGAGTTACACACTAGTTTTTTGGTCAGTCTGTAAGTACAGCGAGGGGAGTTTGACCAGCCCTGCTCATTTGTGGTGGGACATTTGCTGTGACAGCTCCTAGTTGCTATGCAGGTCTCACAAGTGCAGAGGTTGAAGCAACGTGGCAGTGATCTGATTAATCTACCTGGACATTGCAACCTGAACTGTTTATGAAATATGAACAGTTGTAAGAGCTGCTACAGCGAGGCATTGCAAATTCATCCAAACTACTTTCACATGTAAGACCAACATAGCAAATTAAAATGAACCCCTTTAACACAATAATGGCATCTCCCAGCCTCATTTAACACAATAACAACATCTCCCAGCCTCATTTAACACAATCACAACATCTCCCAGCCCCCTTTAACACAATAACGACATCTCCCAGCCCCCTTTAACACAATAACGACATCTCCCAGCCTCATTTAACACAATCACAACATCTTCCAGCCTCCTTTAACACAATAACGACATCTCCCAACCTTTCCACAATCACAACATCTCCCAGCCCCCTTTAACACAATAACGACATCTCCCAGCCTCATTTAACACAATAACAACATCTCCCAGCCTCATTTAACACAATCACAACATCTCCCAGCCTCATTTAACACAATCACAACATCTCCCAGCCTCCTTTAACACAATAATGACATCTCCCAGCCTCCTTTAACACAATAACAACATCTCCCAGCCCCCTTTAACACAATAACGACATCTCCCAGCCTCCTTTAACACAATAACATCTCCCAGCCTCCTTTAACACAATCACATCTCCCAGCCTCCTTTAACACAATAACAACATCTCCCAGCCTCCTTTAACACAATAACGACATCTCCCAGCCACCTTTAACACAATAACATCTCCCAGCCTCCTTTAACACAATCACAACATCTCCCAGCCCCCTTTAACACAATAACGACATCTCCCAGCCACCTTTAACACAATAACGACATCTCCCAGCCCCGTTTAACACAATAACATCTCCCAGCCCCGTTTAACACAATAACAACATCTCCCAGCCCCCTTTAACACAATCACATCTCCCAGCCTCCTTTAACACAATAACGACATCTCCCAGCCACCTTTAACACAATAACAACATCTCCCAGCCCCCTTTAACACAATCACATCTCCCAGCCTCCTTTAACACAATAACGACATCTCCCAGCCACCATTAACACAATAACATCTCCCAGCCTCCTTTAACACAATAACGACATCTCCCAGCCCCCTTTAACACAATCACGACATCTCCCAGCCTCCTTTAACACAATAACATCTCCCAGCCTCATTTAACACAATAACAACATCTCCCAGCCACCTTTAACACAATAACATCTCCCAGCCTCCTTTAACACAATAACATCTCCCAGCCCCCTTTAACACAATAACGACATCTCCCAGCCCCCTTTAACACAATAACGACATCTCCCAGCCCCGTTTAACACAATAACGACATCTCCCAGCCCCCTTTAACACAATAACATCTCCCAGCCTCCTTTAACACAATAATGACATCTCCCAGCCACCTTTAACACAATAACAACATCTCCCAGCCCCCTTTAACACAATAACAACATCTCCCAGACTCCTTTAACACAATAACGACATCTCCCAGCCACCTTTAACACAATAACATCTCCCAGCCCCTTTAACACAATAACGACATCTCCCAGCCACCATTAACACAATAACATCTCCCAGCCTCCTTTAACACAATAACATCTCCCAGCCCCCTTTAACACAATAACGACATCTCCCAGCCCCCTTTAACACAATAACGACATCTCCCAGCCCTCCTTTAACACAATAACGACATCACCCCAGCCCCTTTATAACTCCCAGCCTCCTTTAACACAATAATGACATCTCCCAGCCACCTTTAACACAATAACAACATCTCCCAGCCCCGTTTAACACAATAACAACATCTCCCAGCCCCCTTTAACACAATAACGACATCTCCCAGCCTCCTTTAACACAATAACATCTCCCAGCCCCCTTTAACACAATAACGACATCTCCCAGCCCCCTTTAACACAATAACACAAGCCCCTTTAACACAATAACATCTCCCAGCCTCCTTTAACACAATCACAACATCTCCCAGCCCCTTTAACACAAAACAACATCTCCCAGCCCCCTTTAACACAATAACATCTCCCAGCCCCTTTAACACAATAACATCTCCCAGCCTCCTTTAACACAATAACGACATCTCCCAGCCACCTTTAACACAATAACATCTCCCAGCCTCCTTTAACACAATAACGACATCTCCCAGCCACCTTTAACACAATAACATCTCCCAGCCTCCTTTAACACAATAACGACATCTCCCAGCCTCCTTTAACACAATAACGACATCTCCCAGCCCCGTTTAACACAATAACATCTCCCACACAATAACGACATCTCCCAGCCACCTTTAACACAATAACATCTCCCAGCCTCCTTTAACACAATAACGACATCTCCCAGCCCCGTTTAACACAATAACATCTCCCAGCATCCTTTAACACAATAACAACATCTCCCAGCCTCCTTTAACACAATAACGACATCTCCCAGCCCCGTTTAACACAATAACAACATCTCCCAGCCTCCTTTAACACAATCACAACATCTCCCAGCCTCCTTTAACACAATAACAACATCTCCCAGCCCCGTTTAACACAATAACATCTCCCAGCCTCCTTTAACAAAATCACAACATCTCGCAGCCCCCTTTAACACAATAACAACATCTCCCAGCCCCTTTAACACAATAACATCTCCCAGCCCCCTTTAACACAATAACATCTCCCAGCCTCCTTTAACACAATAACGACATCTCCCAGCCACCTTTAACACAATAACGACATCTCCCAGCCCCGTTTAACACAATAACATCTCCCAGCCCCTTTAACACAATAACTCTCCCAGCCCCTTTAACACAATAACATCTCCCATCCTTTAACACAATAACAACATCTCCCAGCCCCCTTTAACACAATAACGACATCTCCCAGCCTCCTTTAACACAATCACAACATCTCCCAGCCCCCTTTAACACAATAACATCTCCCAGCCCCTTTAACACAATAACGGCCTTCAGCCCTGCTTAACACAACAACATCTCCCAGCCCCTTTCACACAATAACATCTCCCAGCCCCTTTAACACAATAACAACATCTCCCAGCCCCCTTTAACACAATCACAACATCTCCCAGCTCCCTTTAACACAATAACATCTCCCAGCCCCCTTTAACACAATAACGGCATCTCTTCAGCACCGTTTAACACAATAACAACATCTCCCAGCCCCCTTTAACACAATCACAACATCTCCCAGCCCCGTTTAACACAATAACGACATCTCCCAGCCCCCTTTAACACAATAACGGCATCTCGTCAGCCCCGTTTAACACAATAACGACATCTCCCAGCCCCCTTTAACACAATAACATCTCCCAGCCTCCTTTAACACAATAACGACATCTCCCAGCCACCTTTAACACAATAACGACATCTCCCAGCCCCTTTAACACAATAACAACATCTCCCAGCCCCCTTTAACACAATAACATCTCCCAGCCTCCTTTAACACAATCACAACATCTCCCAGCCCCCTTTAACACAATAACGACATCTCCCAGCCCCCTTTAACACAATAACAACATCTCGCAGCCCCCTTTAACACAATAACGACATCTCCCAGCCTCCTTTAACACAATAACAACATCTCCCAGCCCCCTTTAACACAATAACGACATCTCCCAGCCCCTTTAACACAATAACGACATCTCCCAGCCTCCTTTAACACAATCACAACATCTCCCAGCCCCCTTTAACACAATAACATCTCCCAGCCCCCTTTAACACAGTAACGGCATCTCTTCAGCACCGTTTAACACAGTAACAACATCTCCCAGCCCCCTTTAACACAATAACGACATCTCCCAGCCTCCTTTTACACAATAACATCTCCCAGCCCCCTTTAACACAATAACATCTCCCAGCCTCCTTTAACACAATAACATCTCCCAGCCTCCTTTAACACAATCACAACATCTCCCAGCCTCCTTTAACACAATAACAACATCTCCCAGCCCCGTTTAACACAATAACATCTCCCAGCCTCCTTTAACACAATAACGACATCTCCCAGCCTCCTTTAACACAATAACATCTCCCAGCCTCCTTTAACACAATCACAACATCTCCCAGCCCCCTTTAACACAATCACAACATCTCCCAGCCCCTTTAACACAATAACGACATCTCCCAGCCTCCTTTAACACAATCACAACATCTCCCAGCCCCCTTTAACACAATAACATCTCCCAGCCCCTTTAACACAATAACATCTCCCAGCCCCCTTTAACACAATAACGACATCTCCCAGCCCCCTTTAACACAATAACGACATCTCCCAGCCCCCTTTAACACAATAATATCTCCCAGCCTCCTTTAACACAATCACAACATCTCCCAGCCTCATTTAACACAATCACTACACCTCCCAGCCCCCTTTAACACAATAACGACATCTCCCAGCCCCCTTTAACACAATAACATCTCCCAGCCCCTTTAACACAATAACGACATCTCCCAGCCACCTTTAACACAATAACAACATCTCCCAGCCTCCTTTAACACAATAACATCTCCCAGCCTCCTTTAACACAATAACATCTCCCAGCCCCCTTTAACACAATAACATCTCCCAGCCTCCTTTAACACAATAACATCTCCCAGCCTCCTTTAACACAATCACAACATCTCCCAGCCCCTTTTAACACAATAACGACATCTCCCAGCCTCCTTTAACACAATAACATCTCCCAGCCTCCTTTAACACAATCACATCTCCCAGCCTCCTTTAACACAATAACGACATCTCCCAGCCCCCTTCAACACAATAACGGGTGCTCCCACATCCTTTAACACAATCACAACATCTCCCAATTTTAACACAATAACGGCATCTCTTCAGCCCCCTTTAACACAATCACAACATCTCCCAGCCTCCTTTAACACAAAAACAACATCTCCCAGCCCCCTTTAACACAATAACATCTCCCAGCCTCCTTTAACACAATCACAACATCTCCCAGCCTCCTTTAACACAATAACATCTCCCAGCCTCATTTAACACAATCACAACATCTCCCAGTTTAAAAATAACATCTCCCAGCCTCCTTTAACACAATAACATCTCCCAGCCTCCTTTAACACAATAACATCTCCCAGCCCCCTTTAACACAATAACATCTCCCAGCCTCCTTTAACACAAAGTGTTGAATTTAAATCAAGGGAAGTAATGTTAAAACTCTACAATGCATTAGTAAGACCTCACCTAGAATATTGTGTTCAGTTCTGGTCACCTCGTTACAAAAGGATATTGCTGCTCTAGAAAGAGTAAAGAAGAGCAACCAGAATTATCCCGGGTTTAAAAGGCATGTCGTATGCAGACAGGCTAAAAAGAATTGAATCTATTCAGTCTTGAACAAAGAAGACTACGCCGATCTGATTCAAACATTCAAAATCCTAAAAGGTATAGACAATGTCAACCCTGAGGACTTCTTTGACTTAAAAACCAGGGGTCATAAATGGAATTAGATAAAGGGCATTCAGAACAGAAAATAGGAGGCACTTTTTTTTACACAGAGAATTGTGAGGTCTGGAACCAACTCCCAGTAATTTGTTGAAACACCCTGGGATCCTTCAAGAAGCTGCTTGATGAGATTCTGGGATCAATTTACTAACAACCAAACGAGCAAGATGGGCTGAATGGCCTCCTCTCGTTTGTAAACTTTCTTATGTTCTTATGTTCTTATGTTCTTATGACATCTCCCAGCCCCCTTTAACACAATAACATCTCCCAGCCCGCTTTGTAATACAATACAAAAACAAGTGCACCTTCTGAACAGTGTGGCCCTACACTGTATTGTTTCACCCTCCCCTTACCATCCGTTTCAGGAAGTTCCCGATAACCTACATCGTTTTCGTCCACAGGAACCACAAGGCCTGCCTCATGGAACGTCTTTGTATCTACCTTAGAAAACGTGCATTAAATCAAAATAAGACATCTGAACAAAGAACACATCACTGCACCCGAGCATTTTCTGTCTGCATCAAAAACATTACCACCACCCAGGACTGAACTATACATGCCATCTGCCCAGTGCACTGCATCGGTACCATCTGCAGGGTGCTGCCCAGTGCACTGCATCGGTACCATCTGCAGGGTGCTGCCCAGTGCACTGCATCGGTACCATCTGCAGTGTTCTGCCCAGTGCACTGCATCGGTACCATCTGCAGTGTGCTGCCGTGCACTGCATCGATACCATCTGCAGTGTGCTACCCAGTGCATTGCATTGCACAACTTCATTCCAACCAGTTCTTTAGTTAATTTATTGAGCCTTTTAAAGATTAACTAAAAAACTAAGTCGTGGAATGGACTTGAGAGGCCAGGGTGCTCACATGCCTGAACGAGGAATGCAATTTAATTTATGAAGCACTAGTATACTTAATTTCATTCACGGCCACTAGATGGTATGGAGTGCCTGCAAACAAGTTAACATCCTGTTCTGTTAAAAAAATATGTTATTTAAAATGGTGGCTCATTGAGGGCATGGAAAAAAAAAAAAAAAAGGGGGTGATGTCGCGATCATAAGATAACCAAACTGGACAACGGTTTGAAATGTGCCGTTCCTGAGCTCATTTATCTACCACGGTTTGAAATGTGCCGTTCCTGAGCTCATTTATCTACCACGGTTCAAAATGTGCCGTTCCTGAGCTCATTTATCTACCACGGTTTGAAATGTGCCGTTCCTGAGCTCATTTATCTACCACGGTGGCTTTCAACCTGGGGTACATGTACCGTTGCAGGTACACGAAAGCCTTGCCACTGGTACGCAGTGGCAGTTATCGTTCTGGGTGCGTTTCAGCGCTTTAACCAGAACAGAACCTTTGTTGCAGATTTTTTATATGTACAACTGAAGTTCTTAATCATAAAAATAAAATGTATATAAATAATCAGTTTAAAAACAGTTTGTGTTTAAAACACTGTCACTTATTAATTACACAGATAACCAGACGGCCTGGTCAGAGCGCTAAAACACACGCTTAACTGCTTGTTTTCTCATCCCTGTTTCCAGACAACTGAGAATCCTGCTCAGTCACGTCACGGCCGTTCATTTCGCGCTAAATCGACAGGATTGAGAGTTTTAGAAACAGCAAATTGTGTTTAACCAGAAAGATTAAATAGAAAGGATGGATCGATTTGTGATGGTAAAACAGAAAGATCATGGACAAAGTGAACAGAGTGCCAGTTTCCTCCACTGAGCCAACTACAAAGAAAAAGATGGGGCATAAACCTGAAAAGAACTGGTGTCGATGTTATGACGATATATATTTGTCACATGGATTCAAAATTTCAACTATTAAAACGATGCCACACTCTGACAATTCAGTGGCAAGGAGGATCGATGAAATGGCAGAAGACATTGTCGATCTGACTTGAAGGAACTGTTGCTGCCAAACAATTCTCTTTACAGTTGGATGAATCGACTAATATTTCCAGTGAAGCACAAGTGACCGGATTTGTTCGTTATGTAGATTCAACATGAATCACTGAAAAGATTCTATTCTGCAAATCGGTACCTACCAGAACTACCAGTGAAGAACTTTTCAAAGTGACTGACAGTTTCTTTCAGGATGAAGGCATATCATGGGAATGGTGTAATTGGGTTTGTACCAACGGTGCTGCTCAAATCACAGGGAAAACAAATGGAGTTATTGCACGGATCAAAAGGGAAAATCCAGCAGTGGAATGGAACCATTGCATCATACACAGACAGGCCTTGGCAGCAAAGCAGAGTACGGAATTGCACGAGACTCTGAATACAGCAGTGAAAGTAATAAACCTGATCACGTCAAGACCATTGAACTCACGTTTATTCCGTGTTTTATGTAATGAAATGGGGTCGCAGCATTCCCGGCTTCTTCTGCACACACAAGTGTGTTGGTTTTCTGGGTTTATAGTTTGGGGTGAATTGAATATTACTGTATTTTATCAGTATACATTAACAAAATAAAAGTATAAATATCAAATGACTATACTAATGTGTGTTCTGAGGTCTCAATTATTATTGAATCCTTATTAACTAACAATTTGCATAGACCTTTTAAATTGTGTAGCTTATAAAAAGTTGAACATTTCAAGTTCCTTTTACAATTTCATACGTAACTTGAGATATCCAGCTCTTTAAAAAAAAGTTCAGATTTGGCTAATTATTAGTGAAATGAATGGTTCAAATAAGTAATTGTTCTGTTGGAACAAAAACCAGCAGGACAGGGGTACTCCAGGACTGGAGTTGAGAACCATTGCTTTATTTGACTTGTGGTTCAGTTACACTTCAAGTTTCTTGTATGTTTAATAGAATATAAAAATCTGTCCATCTCAAACACGTCATTGAGACACTGAACTAATGATCCAATGTGCCATGCCTAATGAAATGCCTATGAGTTTTGGAGAGTGGCATCAAGCGATTAGCTTTGTGCCCATGAGGCCAAGGATCAGTGTCTTGTTGAGGCTTCAAATCATTTAGCATGTTCATTGTGTCAATGAGGCTTCAAATCATTCACAGAAGCAAGTGACTCATTGAGGCTTTGGATCATTCACATGATTCAGTGATTCACTAAGGCTTCAGGTGATTCAAGTGGTCATCTACTGCTTCACATGAAGCAAACAAGTGTTTTAATAGTCCCCCTTATTCAGGTTTTGTAGAAGCAAACCAATCAACTGATTTGTAAAAGGAGTGCATCATTAATAAACTTTCTTTAAGGTAGGGCACATCATTTTTACCTTGCAAGTATTATAATGGAAAAAAGGACTAAAATATTAAAACCTATTACATTGTTTAGGATTTAAGGTAATCTGTAAAACATAACTTCCATTGAATAGGTAGATACAAAACCTTCTGATATATTTCAGTATTATATGCTTAGATGTGTTAAAAATGACAACAGGACTCTAAAACCTAATGTTACAATACCACCTACTTTATGTAACCCTGGAAATGTTTAAATCCTGATTGTTTCAATCAAAACTCTTTTTACAATGTAGGTAGATGTGTTATTTTGCTCAGTTAAAAAACACACACACTGTTAACCCTTTGTTAAATTATCTGTAGCATGTCTGAAGGAAGTAGAAGACATTCAAGAGTTTGGGAATGTTTCACCTTGTTTGCCATTAACAAGGTAACATGGTCTCTTTGTGTGCGGCTCTTCTGTCCTACACCAAGAACACCTCAGGGATGGTGCGACACTCGTGAGCAAAGCATACTGAACAGTATAATGTGCTTCAAGACAGTGGTAGTGCTACACCTTCAGCACATCATGTACCAGCTATGTTCCATTCAAATTCAAGTAATCACTACTTTTCACTGGGGTGCTTTTGGATAAAATGGGCATTGATACACTAAGGAATACAAGACAGTAGTACAGCACAGTACAAATAATAAGAGAGTAGTTAAGGGGCTTACATCAGTAATAACACTGGTGCCAATAAAGGGATGTGAAGGTGGTTAAAACTAAAAATAAATGGCTGAATCAAAGTTTATTATTATTTATTTTTTTTCTTTGCCTATTCAGCAGAGGCCATGAGAAAAAAAAAACTGGATAATGCGCTGGTTGATATGATTACCAGGGACTGTCAGCCTTTTTCAGTGGTTGAAGATGAAGGCTTCAGAAACTTTGTGCAGGTTATTGATCCTCAGTATACATTATCAAGCAGGAAGACTCTCAAGAACATGGTTACTTGTCAGTATACCATTCATAAACAAAAAGTAATGGAGGAGGTGCAGAGAGCTGACCATGTTTGCCTAAGAACAGACATGTGGACATCTATAAACACTGAAGCTTACCTTGCAGTGACCTGTCATTTCATTTCTCACCAGCCCAAACTATCCAGTTTTTTACTGGATATATCCCATTTTAAAAGAACCAATAAATCTGGCCACATCACCGAGTCCCGACTGCATTTGATGGACACTTGGAACCTCCGTGACAAGGTTACTGCCTTCATCACTGACAATGCAGCAAACATGGTTGCAGCAATTCGAAATATGAATATCTATCATTTACCATGTTTTGCACACACATTGAACTTAATCGTGATGAGTGCCTTGCAGAATACCCCAGATCTGGAGCTTATCCGAGAGATGACACGCAGAATAGTTGGGTTCTTCAGATCAAGCTCAAATGCAAAGGAAAAGCTCTCAGAAGTCCAAATCCTGCTCAACAAACCTCAACACAAGCTGGTGCAAGAGGTAGACACAGTGGAACAGCACCTATGAAATGTTTCTAAGGCTTGTGGAGCAAAAAGAATCCATTGCTGCAGCTGTTGCCACTTTACATACAGATATAGTTCCTTTAAGCTCAGCTGAATGCGAAATTATGAAGGAGTGTCTTAGGGTTTTAGAACCATTTCATACAGCAACCTTGGAACTATCTTCAGAAAAAAGTGTTTCAGCTTCAAAAATCATTCCCCTGACAAGAATGCTTCAATGTGTGTCGTCACAGAAACACACACTTCACCCTGCAGCTGAGGTTGTGACAGCACAGCTACAAGCAAATTTACAGAGGAGGTGTGGTAGTGTGGAAACAGTTTGAATGCTTGGGCTCTGTACTCTGCCGGATCCACGTTTTAAAGTCCTTGCATTTGGAAACTCCACAAATGCACAGGTAGCTGTAAGACACCTGACAGCAGAATGTGCTGCTCTGATTACTGAACAAGAAGTCTCTGCCTCAGCCTCAACATCTGCCTCGGCATCAGCCTCAACATCCGTCTCAACAAGCAGTCTTTGGGACATGTTTGACTTCAAGGTCAAAGAAACACAAAAAGTTCACAGTGTTACTTCCAATGCCACTGTTGAAGTGCAGAGGTACATTAGTGATGCTTACCTTGAGCGGTCGCAGATCCAATCAATCACTGGTCTGTGAACTCAGTTACATATCTACATCTTTTTAAACTTGCAAAAAAATATTTAGCCCTACCTGCAACATCTGTTCCGTGAACGCATTTTTTCAAAATCTGGGGCGCTAATTACCAAAAAAAGGAACAGACTAAAAAGTAGTACGGTTCAGCATATCTTGTTTTTGAATCACAACAAACCACTTAATAGCAACTAAATATTTTTTTCACATTTTTTTTTTTTTTAATCAAAGTGAGGACAGAATAGCCTACAGAATACATCATTTTTTCAAGGAGTTTTTGTTTATATTTTATATATAACTTGGCTATATACACACATACATTTATATTGTAAATTTGATAATTTTTTTTTTTCAAATGAGCAACAAATGAAACGTTTAGTAAAGTTCCTGTGTGTGTGTTTTTTTTTTTTAATCACGATGCTGCGTCTTGTTTTTACTTTTTAACAAACATTTTAGTTGTATTTTTCAAACCAAAGAGCATAGCAGCGTATATGTACGAATGGAGCTAATATATTATTTAACGTTGCATTTCAAATGCCGATTTGTTTTGTTTTAATAGTTTACTATTATAAATTATTAGCAAATACGAAACTTTTAGTTTTGCATTACCAAAAATGTAAATACTTTTCTTATTTTAAACTAAAACATGGCGAGTGCTACAAACACAGTTCATCACCAGGGATTCGAAACCGCAATTTAAAGCATGTGGAATTACACGACTTACTTGTTGCGTCACTGAAGAACTGGTTCACTAGTGTTATATAAAAAAAAAACACAAATTTTCGCGCTGAGTACGTTACCCGAATTCAGGTGCCTTCTAAAGTAACATTATCATGTTTTCGATTGTACAACAATTTTATATTTCAAGTAGCCTATGATAATTTATGTGTTTTTTTTTTTTTTTTTTTTTTTGATAATCAAATGTGTGGTTGATATATAACCAGATAACGGAGAAATTAAGTAAACAATGACACTGTAAAAGCATGCTTTACGGGTCTATCGTGTACATTAGGCTACAGATCATAATTTCAAATGCCTTCTACCAGGAAATAGCAGCCTGTGTGAAACTGAGTATATTCAATGATGCGGCTCTACCAATAGATGTCACTATGGTATGGAGGAGCACGAAGCGCTTCAAGTGATTCGGCTCAGTGAATCTTTTTTGAAGCAAATGGTTCAGAGGGTTCACTTTTCCCACCACTAACTACTGCGACTAATAATAATAATCCTCGAATGTTGAACTTGATCAGTGTTGACTATCTTCGACTGTCATCTTTTTAATGTGCTCTTATACCAGTGAATATATTTGTGCATTCATTTAAAGCCAGGTCTAGAAACCCTGACTTGGGAAATGTTTTTGTTGTTGTTATAAACAATGCTCCGAGTCCAGCCAGCGTTTTAATGGTCTATTTAAGAAAATAAAAACTCCTCAAATCAATAAAGAGAAAAACGAAAGCATTTCTTGCTGTAGCAAATGACTTGCATGTTTGTCGTTTGGTATTTGAATTCTGTTTACACACTGTCGCTGCTTTCAACACCAGTGTGAAAGCTGACGAGGCGGCTTCAATCCATCACAGGTACAACCAAGATTTACAAAATAAACAGGCTTGAGCGAGGCCACTGCTAATGTGTTTTATTACTGCATATTCAATACCTGTGTGCGGGTTTGAATTTCCTGTTCCCGCACTCAGTCAACTTGTCACAAATTTCTCTTCCCTTCGCTGCTGAAGCCAAACAAATCAGAGAGACGTCGACAGCCAGATAACGCAGCAGAGCCTAGGCTAAACCCGCAATGCTCACTATATCCCGTAGTTTATAACAGCGCGCCCTGTAGGCTGGATGTATTCAATACCACTGATACTGTGACGTAACGTGCAGCTGCTGTATTTTGTAAGACAGAGGTCAGATCCTCAATAGAACTAAATTAACTACAAAGTTGTTCAGGGTCACAGGCAGTATATCGCTTCAGATTTGTGGTCTCTTTAGCTCCGCATCAGTCTTTATATTAATACTGATAGTGTGTTCCTTCTGCTGGTTAACATTTATATATTTACAATAGAAATACAGACAGTCAAATGAGGGCGGTTTTGTAGAGCATTAAAATAGACTCCAAGTTATTTTGCATACGGTAAAATTGTGAAAGGTAATGTCTATTTCCACCAGCAGAGGTCGTTGTTTATGGTCTTTATGTGAAAGTCCTCACAATTACAGCAGATTATGGTCAATTCCCCGGGACTGGCTGTAAAGTGCTACGCACAGTGAGTCACGGACGTGCGTTGCTGCTGCATTGGCCCCGGAGCTGTTGTTTCATGTATACAATGTGAGGCCGGTGGGAAGCCGCGGTATAGCTTACCAGTGCTAGACTGAACAGCAGAACAGTGTTTGTTCTTAACAAAGGCACGGAATTCATTCCGTATCAAACACAGGAGGTTCTCTTAGTGATGAAATTATAACATATTGCAGCGTGCATGGGGATAGGGGTCAGGGCTGGTAGGTGACGCAATCTAAGACATAAACCCGACATCTGCTCCTGCAAGGGAGCCGGCTCTTCTGTACAGCAGTACTATCGGCGCTATCAAAGTCCCGGTGTCCCGACATTGCTTAAAATCTTTAAAAAGTCCCGGTTTTCAGCCATTTCATGTAGCGCGACACACTCTACATACCTTTTTGGCATAATAACATATGCAACCACATTAATTTATGGCACCTGCAGTGAAAACTAAAAAAAAAAAAAAAAATTAAAAATAGAGCGTAACACAGTGAATAAAAAAAAGAAAGAAGCCAAAACGTAAATGTGATGATGATGATGATGATGATGATGATGATGATGATGATGATGATATTATAGGAGGCTGTGTGCTCCAGTGGTTAAAGAAAAGGGCTTGTAACCACGAGGGCCCCGGTTCACATCCCACCTCAGCCACTGACTCATTGTGTGACCCTGAGCAAGTCACTTAACCTCCTTGTGCTCCGTCTTTCGGGTGAGACGTAGTTGTAAGTGACTCTGCAGCTGATGCATAGTTCACACACCCTAGTCTCTGTAAGTCGCCTTTGGTAAAGGCGTCTGCTAAATAAACAAATAATAATAATAAAAAGAAATAAAGACAGGTGCCAAAACGTAAATGTATTGATTATTATTAATATTGATTATTATTAGGGCAGCAGTGTGGAGTAGTGGTTAGGGCTCTGGACTCTTGACTGGAGGGTCGTGGGTTTAATCCCCAGTGGGGACACTGCTGCTGTACCCTTGAGCAAGGTACTTTACCTACATTGCTCCAGTAAAAACCCAACTGTATAAATGGGTAATTGTATGTAACAATAATGTGATATCTTGTAACAATTGTAAGTCGCCCTGGATAAGGGCGTCTGCTAAGGAATAAATAATAATAATTATTATGAACTCAATATTAAAAAGAAATAGACAGGTGCCAAAACGTAAATGTAGTATTATTATTATTATTATTATTATTATTATTATTATTATTAAACTCAGTACCCAGCACCAAACCGGACAACATCACTGTACATGTATCCCAGAGAACTGTATTTGCACCACTAGCACTAATTCACGCACTAACAGACAGTGATGTATGTGTTTTGTGTTTCGTGTGGGTGTATAAAGAACAGGATTATTATTTCGGGGCAAACCAGGGGATTATAACGTAAGTAACACACACCGCTGTATTACTTAGCTTCATTATTGTTTACTGTTTGTTTTGCCGTCAGGCACTGGATATACAAACTCATTAAACAACCTTGCACCTGGATTATCATTGTCTGTCTGTTTATTGATCACCTGCACCTGCACACTGTTAACCACTTTGCCACAAAAGACGAAAACACTTTGAGTTATTATCTTAATATTTTGTATACAGCTGTATTTTCTCAATGAAGTCTCATTTGATTACCGGTGTTGTCCACATTTTTTTAACCATATAAAGATTTTTTTTTTCACATATCAGATTTATTTTACGGAGAGGTCATTTTGATCTTTACCCAACATTACAGCACAGTATGCAGTGTATTGCTATTCAAACAGTACCCAGTCACATTTTGGGATTGTTAATAAAGTCTCCAGTTAAGTCCTTAAGAATGTTAATCCACTTTCCCATCAGTGCTTGGTACGCAGTTGTAAATAAGAAGTGTTTATTATTCTTGGGAGTTTATTTCAGGCTGTGCATTAAAAGAAAGTTCACAGATATTCTCAACAAGGGCTCCATTGTTAATGGGACCATTCACATGCACAATGCTACTGTATGTGAGAGCATTAAATAGAAAGTCTTTCTCTGTGCAGATTTACTGAGAGCCAGTAGCCTGAAGCACTTTAGCACGTACCCCCTTTAGAACTAACAACTGCGCACTGTACTTGTGCAGAACAGCCAATAGCATCTACAGCAGCCTTTGTGGAATGGGAACTATGGTTAAAAAAGGGTTCATTTTTCATGCTTGAGGTGCTGCTACGCATATCTGAAAGGAATCAGCTGGACACTGCTCTGCTCTCCCATTGTTTTCTATGGAGGTCCGACATTCTGTTATTACTCAGTAACTGCTGAATCTCTTCACACGGACTCTCAAGCCTTGTGTACTATCTCGCGCCACAGGCCTTGTTGACTGAGGAGTTCCATTAATAACTCAAAACACACCACAGCGAGGCTGTGTGGTCCAGTGGTTAAAGAAAAGGGCTTGTAACCTGGAAAACCCTGGTTCAAATCCCACCTCAGCCACTGACTCATTGTGTGACCCTGAGCAAGTCACTTAACCTCCTTGTGCTCCGTCTTTCGGGTGAGATGTAGTTGTAAGTGACTCTGCAGCTGATGCATAGTTCACACACCCTAGTCTCTATAAGTCGCCTTGGATAAAGGCGTCTGCTAAATAAACAAATATTATTATTATTATCCCTTTAATATACCAGTCTTCAATGCAGCATGACAGGAATGTTACAGTACAGCAGCCTTGAGAATTGAGGAGAACAATAAGGATGACATCACTGACTCATTTACAAGATGGTCCAACAAGTTACCACACACAAAATCACTTTAGTACAGAAGTGTATGAAAAAAATATTAAAATACTGTATATTTACAGATATCTTAAATACTGATAGGACTGTATATATATAAGAACATAAGAAAGATTATGAATGAGAGGAGGCCATTCTGCCCATCTAAGATGGTCCAGGTCTTAGTAGTTGATTGATCTCAGAACTAAGTCAAGTTGGGTGTTAAAGGATCCAAGTGATTCTGCCTCAATAACATGACTAGAAGCCAATTCCATACACTCACCACGCTCTGTGTGAAGAAGTGTCTCCTTCCCTCTGTCTCCTAAATCTATTTCCACTTCATTTCCTTAAAGTCTTCTGGTCTTGGTTTCTGTACTGCACTTAGAGTATTGGTTAGGGTTAACCATGTCTTCTTTGTTCCAGGCTGTCTTCGTAGCTCAGTCCTTGAAGTCCTGCTTGGATTAGTCTGGTCTCGTAGCTCAGTCCTTGAAACCCTGCTGGGATTAGTCTGGTCTCTCTTCGTAGCTCAGTCCTTGAAGTCCTGCTTGGATTAGTCTGGTCTCGTAGCTCAGTCCTTGAAACCCTGCTGGGATTAGTCTAGTCTCTCTTCGTAGCTCAGTCCTTGAAGCCCTGCTGGGATTAGTCTGGTCTCGTAGCTCAGTCCTTGAAGCCCTGCTGGGATTAGTCTGGTCTCTCTTCGTAGCTCAGTCCTTGAAGCCCTGCTGGGATTAGTCTGGTCTCTCTTCGTAGCTCAGTCCTTGATTAGTCTGGTCTCGTAGCTCAGTCCTTGAAACCCTGCTGGGATTAATCTGGTCTCTCTTCGTAGCTCAGTCCTTGAAGCCCTGCTGGGATTAGTCTGGTCTCGTAGCTCAGTCCTTGAAGCCCTGCTGGGATTAGTCTGGTCTCTCTTCATAGCTCAGTCCTTGAAGCCCTGCTGGGATTAGTCTGGTCTCTCTTCGTAGCTCAGTCCTTGAAGCCCTGCTGGGATTAGTCTGGTCTCGTAGCTCAGTCCTTGAAGCTCTGCTGGGATTAGTCTGGTCTCTCTTCGTAGCTCAGTCCTTGAAGTCCTGCTTGGATTAGTCTGGTCTCGTAGCTCAGTCCTTGAAACCCTGCTGGGATTAGTCTGGTCTCTCTTCGTAGCTCAGTCCTTGAAGTCCTGCTTGGATTAGTCTGGTCTCGTAGCTCAGTCCTTGAAACCCTGCTGGGATTAGTCTGGTCTCTCTTCGTAGCTCAGTCCTTGAAGCCCTGCTGGGATTAGTCTGGTCTCATAGCTCAGTCCTTGAAGCCCTGCTGGGATTAGTCTGGTCTCTCTTCGTAGCTCAGTCCTTGAAGCCCTGCTGGGATTAGTCTGGTCTCTCTTCGTAGCTCAGTCCTTAATTAGTCTGGTCTCGTAGCTCAGTCCTTGAAACCCTGCTGGGATTAATCTGGTCTCTCTTCGTAGCTCAGTCCTTGAAGCCCTGCTGGGATTAGTCTGGTCCAGTCCTTGAAGCCCTGCTGGG
The DNA here is from genome assembly GCA_036884735.1 of Huso huso. Classification (NCBI taxonomy): domain Eukaryota; kingdom Metazoa; phylum Chordata; class Actinopteri; order Acipenseriformes; family Acipenseridae; genus Huso; species Huso huso. The sequence goes on along the minus strand of CM072663.1, from coordinate 122,742,622 downwards.
ATTAGTCTGGTCTCTCTTCAGCTCAGTCCTTGAAGCCCTGCTGGGATTAGTCTGGTCTCTCTTCGTAGCTCAGTCCTTGAAGCCCTGCTGGGATTAGTCTGGTCTCTCTTCTTAGCTCAGTCCTTGAAGCCCTGCTGGGATTAGTCTGGTCTCTCTTCGTAGCTCAGTCCTTGAAGCCCTGCTTGGATTAGTCTGGTCTCGTCGCTCAGTCCTTGAAACCCTGCTGGGATTAGTCTGGTCTCTCTTCGTAGCTCAGTCCTTGAAGCCCTGCTGGGATTAGTCTGGTCTCTCTTCGTAGCTCAGTCCTTGAAGCCCTGCTGGGATTAGTCTGGTCTCGTAGCTCAGTCCTTGAAGCCCTGCTGGGATTAGTCTGGTCTCTCTTCAGAGCTCAGTCCTTGAAGCTCTGCTGGGATTAGTCTGGTCTCTCTTCGTAGCTCAGTCCTTGAAGTCCTGCTTGGATTAGTCTGGTCTTGTAGCTCAGTCCTTGAAGCCCTGCTGGGATTAGTCTGGTCTTGTATTTCAGTCCTTGAAGCCCTGCTTGGATTAGTCTGGTCTCGTAGCTCAGTCCTTGAAGCCCTGCTGGGATTAGTCTGGTCTCTCTTCATAGCTCAGTCCTTGAAGCCTGCTGGGATTAGTCTGGTCTCTCTTCGTAGCTCAGTCCTTGAAGCCCTGCTGGGATTAGTCTGGTCTCTCTTCATAGCTCAGTCCTTGAAGTCCTGCTGGGATTAGTCTGCTTGCTTTTCGTAGCTCATTCCTTTAAGACCTGTGATTAGTCTGGTTGCTCTCCACTTGGCTCCACTGGAAAACATTGTCTCTTTGGTTCTGTGGTGACCGGAACTGGACACAATATTCCAAGTGCAGTCTCACCAGTACATTATATAACCTCTTCATAACCTCCTTGGATTTGTACTCTACACTTTTGGCTATATACCCAAGCATTCCATTTGCCTTTTTGATTGCTTCCTTGCACTGTGTGGTTGCTGACAGCGATGAGTCTATTATAACATCAAGGTCTTTCTCTTTCTGTTCTAGTTCTATCTCCCCCATTTGGAATTTGGATCTTACATGTTTGTGTCCGACGTGTAACACTTTACATATAATTCCATTTGCCACAATTCTGCTCAATTCTGTATGCAGTCTAAATCTTTTTGGATTTCCAGCCTGTGTACACGTTTGCTCATTATCCCCCGATTGCAGTCGTTGATTATTATTATTATTTATTTCTTAGCAGACGCCCTTATCCAGGGCGACTTACAATTGTTACAAGATATCACATTATTTTTACATACAATTACCCATTTATACAGTTGGGTTTTTACTGGAGCAATCTAGGTAAAGTACCTTGCTCAAGGGTACAGCAGCAGTGTCCCCCACCTGGGATTGATCCCACGACCCTCCGGTCAAGAGTCCAGAGCCCTAACCACTACTCCACACTGCTGCCTCCACTCCACACTGCTGCCTTGATGTAGATAAGAAGCATGAGTGTTCAAGGACAGAGCCCTGCAGCACCCCTATTAGTACACTGCCCCAGTTAGATTTTCCCTTCTTACAAGTACTCTCTGATTCCTGTGTTTTAACCAGTTGTGTATCCACTTGCATGTACTACCTTGTTTTCCCAGTGATTGGAGCTTGAAGATTAGCCTTTCATGTGGCATTTTGTGAATTGCTTTTTGGAAGTCCAGGTATATGATGTCATGCCGTTTCTGTACAGATACTCCTCTAGTTGTCTTCTTCTGATTAATTCCACAATGTTACATGTTATGGAAGTGAAGCTGACAGGTCTGTAGTTTCCTAGTCCCTTCTTAGCTCCCTTTTTAAATATATATGTATTACATTTGCAACGGGTCAGTTAGCTGGGACACCTCCATCTTGATTGATTTGTGAATAAGAACATAAGAACATAAGAAAGGTTACAAATGAGAGGAGGCCATTCGGCACATCTTGCTCGTTTGGTTGTTAGTAGCTTATTGATCCCAGAATCTCATCAAGCAGCTTCTTAAGGATCCCAGGGTGTCAGCTTCAACAACATTACTGGGGAGTTAGTTCCAGACCCTCACAATTCTCTGTGTAAAAAGTGCCTCCTATTTTCTGTTCTGAATGCCCCTTTATCTAATCTCCATTTGTGACCCCTGGTCCTTATTTCTTTTTTCAGGTGAAAAAAGTCCCCTGGGTTGACATTGTAAATGCCTTTTAGAATTTTGAAAGCTTGAATCAGATCGCCGCGTGTCTGCATATAACATGCCTTTTAAACCAGGAATAATTCTGGTCGCTCTTCTTTGCACTCTTTCTAGAGCAGCAATATCCTTTTTGTAGCAAGGTGACCAGAACTGAACACAATATTCTAGATGAGGTCTTACTAATGCATTGTAGAGTTTTAACAATACTTTCCATGATTTAAATTCAACACTTATCCGAGCATTTTGTTGGCCTTTTTTATAGTTTCCCCACATTGTCTAGATGAAGACATTTCTGAGTCAACATAAACTCATAGATTTTTAAATTCCTTCTTCAATTTCAGTATTCTGTGGCAAAGTGCCTTCTTCAATTTGTGGTATGTTGCAGTTGGTGTATAGTCCCATATAAACGGGTCTTTTTCATAAAAAGTAGATGGACAGTTTTATTGCCTGTATAATGTGTGCACGGGGTTGCACCCGTATTCATTCACGCACAACAGTATAAATAGGCACATTTTTAGTCACACTGTTCAGAGAGTGGAGAACTTAAATATTAAATTTAAAAGTATTTGTGTACTCACCGTGTTTGTCTGCTCCAGTTTGTGTTTATGCTGTTTATTTTGGCGTCAAGTGCCGTGTCTAGATTCATTTTTATTTGTTAATGACAGCCATTGCACTCAGCTCATGCAACAGTGTTTTGAATTCCTTTCTGGTCTGGCGCACTCCTCTGGCCGTCTTTTTTTGTCTTAGTGTAGTCCGCCTGCAACCAGGAGGGGTTTAAAAATAAATAAATAATAATAAAGGATTAAAGTTTGCTTCCTATACCAGAAAATAAATCATTAATGTAGATTAGGAATAGCAGAGGACCTAATGAATGACTGATCCTGAGTGGGTGTGGAACAGCGCCACCTACACCACTGGTTACCTCTGCTCCATTTTGAGGTTTCTCCTCTAATCAATACTTTGGGAGGAGCTGTTTTCTACATGTTAACCACTCCCTGAATCCATGTGCATGCATTTCCTTGAATCCCGTCCACAGCCCAAGTTCAGTTTGCCCAAAGGGGGAAAGCCCAAAAGGGAGGAGTTCGAAATCTAATAAACCATGTCATATGCTTTGTAGTTATCCATTGTCGATGTTGCATCCTCAGAATAATCTTTGCCAGCAGCTTGGCAATGACATCCTTTGTTTCTTTAAGCACTCTTGGGTATCTGTATTCCGACATGGGGATGTACTGGTTCTGAGAGCCTCTCTTAGTGTTTCTGATTTATACTCAGTGCATCTAGGATTGGGTTAAGGTTAGGACTGGATTAGGGATTGGGTTTGGGTTTACAGTGACAGGGGGCATGTTGTTGACTCCTCGCTGGTGAAAGTAGTCCTTCAATAGGTTTGGTATTGCGTTATTATCCTCCACTACATTCCACATGGTGTCCTTCAGGCTCCTTGAATGTTCTGTTGCTGGTGTGGTTTTGAAAGGACTGTTTGGGGTTGGGTTTAATGTCTGAAGCAATGTAGAATTACATGTCAGGTATCTTTTCTTCCTGTAAACAACCTGTCTGTGTTTTAATTCCTTTCTGGTCATTACATTACTTTAAATGGAAGTTGCCTGCGTTATTTTAAATTTCAGCTATGTGTCTGCCCAGTTCAAATGAAATAGGAATACAAATCACCCACCAATTTTTGTGTCGTCTGCACTATAAAAATAGGTTGTTTCCTAGAACTGGCAAAAAAAGGACCTAATACTGATCCCTGTGGTACACCACTAAAATATATGAATAATTTCACATTGTCATGCATTTCCTTGAATCCCTACTGCGTTCAGTTTGAGGAAAGCTTTTTGTAATAAACCATGTCATATGTTTAGCCACATCTATAACACAACAAACATGGAAAAATACGGGTGTTTTTTTTAATCTTTCATTTAGAAAATAAATCTAATGACCTCCACTTTCCATGGTTTCCTTTTTGCACTACAAAGGACTGTTTGTCAGGGTCTGATTTAATTACTGCCAGATAAATGGGATTGGCCACCCACCACTTTTAGCAATTCAAATGAAATAGGAATACAAATCACCCAAAAGCTGGAAAAAGTCAGCAGTGAAAAGACACAGTCTGGGATTGGCTTGCAATATGAGATAATAAATCTTGACCCACTTTCCTTTCCTTTTCAGGGGCACACAATATCCCTTTCAGCATCATTAGCTCCTGTTGAGTTATTTATAAGAAAGCTGTGCTGTGTGCATATTATATATAGTACAGGGGCAGTATCATTTAACACTTTCAGCAGAGAGCAGGGCCTCCTTGGCAACACTGATTCCATGTGACAAGTGGCCATTTGTGTTCACAGCTTAATGCTTTTCTTCCTTCAGGGAATTTGGGGTGGAAATTTGTAGCAAAATCTGTCCTTCAGAATGGCCCATAAATACAGTTCTGAGGCTGTTTATGTGAAACATTAATAATGGGCAGTCTGGGACATGTGGGCAGTCTGTGAGAACGGACTGTCTTGCAACAGGGAGATGCGGCACTTACAGATAGGAGTCATGTTCACGCAGTTGTGATTTTCTTTTGAATCTCTTGTCCCTGAACAGTACCTTGGAATATGATTATTTTCATTATTGCATAAGGTCATATTTGTAGTGTTAGTGTGCACACAAGTGCATTGAGAAATCTATTAACTAAAGAAGATGTTTATTGGATTATATTTTCAGGGAATTTGTAGGAGTTTTTTTTGTTTAGAATTCCATATGCATACTGTAATGGAGCACTGTATTCTTTCCTCCTTCAGAACATCAGCTATTAGCAGGTACATTCAGGGGCGCCTAACTTTGTTTAAAAGTGGGGGGAAAGATAAAGAACAATTGTTTTGCCAAGAAGCTCAGGTAAAACATATTTTTACTGTTCAATGTTTTTCAAGTTACTGTTTTTGAAATAGTAAACCCACAAAATTGAACAGGTGTTTCAGCATAAAATATAGAATATTTACTAACTGAGCATTTATTAAGTACAAACACAAGTAGCACCAAATGGCAGAACCAGCTTCAGTGGCATATCTGCACAATGCTGTACGGCACCTATAATTCCAACATGCAGCTTATTAAAGGGAAGAGCTAAACACACAATAACATGTGCAGCATGTTATAATATGACTTGTTTATTGATAGATATATTGGCATATGCATGTCAACAGTTAAAATATTCCTTGCTCGGCTTGGTTTTAAATGTAGTGCTTGATGCTACAGTTTTTCACATTTTCCATCAGACATTACTGAGCTCAGTTATCACAGCGAAACCAGCTGCTACGAGACTTTCAGAAAGTAAACGCTCCCTATAGCAGTGCAATGTGGTGCTTACAGGTTGAAACAATACGAACCCGCCCTCACACAGCAATGCTAATTGGTTGAAACAGCTCATTCATGACATTGCAGGCAGTGCAGAGCAACCATACACTGCTCATATGTTAACAAGAGCACAGTTGTGTGTTTTCCCACTTCCCGCATCCTTAGGCACCAAAATAAATAAATACATGAAAAAAAATTAATGCGGCAAGTATGAGATTTGATCTTGGAACTTTTCGACTGCTGTATCGCTGCCCGTGAAGGGACTGTAAACATAAGAACATAAGAAAGTTTACAAACGAGAGGAGGCCATTCGGCCCATCTTGCTAGTTTGGTTGTTAGTAGCTTATTGATCCCAGAATCTCATCAAGCAGCTTCTTGAAGGATCCCAGGGTGTCAGCTTCAACAACATTACTGGGGAGTTGGTTCCAGACCCTCACAATTCTCTGTGTAAAAAAGTGCCTCCTATTTTCAGTTCTGAATGCCCCTTTATCTAATCTCCATTTGTGACCCCTGGTCCTTGTTTCTTTTTTCAGGTCGAAAAAGTCCCTTGGGTCGACATTTTCAATACCTTTTAGAATTTTGAATGCTTGAATCAGACCACCACATAGTCTTCTTTGTTCAAGACTGAATAGATTCAATTCTTTTAGCCTGTCTGCATATGACATGCTTTTTAAACCCGGGATAATTCTGGTTGCTCTTCTTTGCACTCTTTCTAGAGCAGCAATATCCTTTTTGTAACGAGGTGACCAGAAATGAACACAATATTCTAGATGAGGTCATTTCTAATGCATTGTAAAGTTTTAACATTACTTCCCTTGATTTAAATTCAACACTTTTCACAATATATCCGAGCATCTTGTTGGCCTTTTAAATAGCTTCCCCACACTGTCTAGATGAAGACATTTCTGAGTCAACATAAACTCCTAGGTCTTTTTCATAGATTCCTTCTTCAATTTCAGTATCTCCCATATGATTATTAGTATATACACACGTTTTTATATAAAATCTGAACATTAATCCCTTTTTCATATAACCAAGTTGGGTTAATTGAATCCCTGGTCTGATTTAAAAGAGAGATTGTAAGATCTGGTCATTTTGTGTCCAAAACCATTTGACAATACCTACTTTTACTGAACTACCTAAATTCCCATCCATATCTAAGATTCTTCTCCCTCATGTTGAGGCACCTGCTCTTCTCCTCTACTACTGACTTGGGCTGCTTTTTACTTCAGCAAACTCATCTAGACAGAAATGAATAACATTGGATTACCTAGTACGCTGGTGTGCAAGCATTATAACTATCTGAAATGGGTTATTGTTATGTCTTTAAGCGGCAGAGCTCCACTGATGCTAGGGCCTTTAGCCTTTTGTTTTTCAGACTATGTAAGCTCACTCCAGCACTACAGTCCTTTTATAACAACAACAGATACACCTGAACAAAAATATATATTTGATGTATTTATGAAGCAATGCTGTGCATTTCGCAAACTTTTTAAGCACGTGATTAATATTAACAAACATAAACAAGTGTTTTCCTCAACGAAAAGATAATGACGTCATAATTCAGAAGGCTGACAGGGACGTGTTTGCACAGTAGAGTTATTGAAAACCACACACTGTGCTCTTCGTGCGGCTGACACATCTGCTGATCACTAACTTACCGCTATACAAAGGTAAGAACGCTTCATTGTGTCAGTGTTTACTGTCATGCTGGTCGTGTGGTGCTGAGTTGAGGGGATACGTCTATTATTATATGATAGTGTTTTTTGCGTGTGACCCCTCCCATGTGTATGATCCGTATAACACACCCCTCCCCCTGACGAGTGTCCCGTTGAACAGTTCCCAAATGGTGGCAAGTATGTATTATTATTATTATTATTTGTTTATTTAGCAGACGCCTTTATCCAAGGCGACTTACAGAGACTAGGGTGTGTGAACTATGCATCAACTGCAGAGTCACTTACAACTACGTCTCACCCGAAAGACGGAGCACAAGGAGGTGAAGTGACTTGCTCAGGGTCACACAATGAGTCAGTGGCTGAGGTGGGATTTGAACCGGGGACCTCCTGGTTACAAGTCCCTTTCTTTAACCACTGGACCACACAGCTGTTGTGATTTTGAAATGCCACTTGGTATATTTACTTTTACTACTACTTAATCTAAGTTTAAAAAAAAAAAAAAAAAAAAAAAAAAGTTTTTGGTGGGAATTGAACTTGAACTCGTTCATGGCCCCGCGGCAACATCAGCCTGCTAACTTATTATTTCATTTTTAATAACTGTCTCTACTTCCTTACCTTTTTCCAAATAGTTTTTGGTAGTAATAAAAAAAACCTCATCTCTCATGACTGCCGTTCCCGCCATTTACTTAATAAACAATGTTGTTTTTTTTTTGTTGTTTTTTAATTTGTAATTGTTAGCTGACGGCGCACATATCTTGGGTCAAACCAATATGTTAGTGTAGGGGGCATTGATTGTTAGTGTTTATAAATTTAGCATATCCTCTAAACACCTTTTCAATTTTTAGATTTTATTTTAAACCTGTAAAGACAAAAACAATGTTAAACATAGTATAATGTGTATAAATGAACGAAAAAAGGTGAGGGGCAAAATATAAAGATTGCCCCCTCCCCCATATTCAAAGTGGGTGGGCACGTGCCCCTTCTGCCCCATAGGTTAGGCGCCTATGGGTACATTGCTGTATTATTGAAGCTCTCAGGACCCAGAGAGGCACTACTCCCACGCATGGAATATGAATGTACAATTGTACTCATTGCGATACCAATAAAGCTTTATTTGAATTAAAAACCATACGTTTCCCACTGTGAGTAAAATGCATGACTTCAGGGGAATCTTCCGTGTTTTACCCAGCTCTCTGTTATCTCATATGAATGTTGTGGATACAGTATTCTTTATTACTTGCTGTGTTACTGTATATAAAAGCGGGTGGATGTTTTTATGTTAGCTTGCGAGGTTCGGGGGGCGTGGAGCTGGGGGGGCCGCTAATCTTCTAATCTTTCAATTTTCTAATCTCCCGTTAATTAGTATCTATTTACTATTTAAGACCTAATCACCTGCACCTTTTCTGTCTAGTGTTTCGGTTTTTGTAGACTCAGGCGTTTTCGTAAATTCACCGCTAATATCTAAACCTGTTGCTTCTCTGCACATCGCTGCCAAGATATTATCAATCATTTTCTTACCTGCTCAGGTGATCTTTCTTTTCATTCAGCTTCTCTTTTCCCCAAGAGCTCCAACGTTATCTTTCCTGTTCCATCCGTCTCCACCTGGCATCATTCCAAAGATTCCTCAACTTGTCTGCAACTTTATCAAAAGTCTGGTCCTCCGTTAAACTTCAGCTCCTTCGAGGCATTCATTCCCGTTTCACCTTGCCTTACCTTAGCTCTATTTAATTACTTTTTGTCTTCCTTCTTTACCCTCGCTTGCAATCAGAGGATGCTCCCACCGAGCCAGCACAATTACCGTTTCATCAGAAGATCCTGCCCTGGACCTCCATCAGCTACGTTCAACCTTTTTAAAGGCGTATCCAATTCTAAAACAATTTTTTAACTAGTGGCTGGATTTGTTTGGTCACAACATTCTCCAAACACTATTGTACTTTTTTCCAATATATTTTCCACGGCAACGCCTTCTGGAGACTGCGGGGATGGTAAGTTGTCATGGTGACCAGGCAGCTTCATCAGGCTCTGCGTGCTCTGCGCCTCAGCACTGCAATCTTCCGTGTTGCTGCACTTTCACAACTGGCGGAATCAACGCACCGAACCATAACATCTAAATATTCGTTAACTTATTTATATTCATGACTATCTGTCCTAAACATGTCTAGAATGTTTATTATTCAAATCTAAAGGAATAAGCAAATGTTGTTCTTCATAGACAAGGATTTTAATCGTAATAACTATAGATTCTACCCTGATTCACGCCAAGTCAATTGTAATTCCAATCATAACCTCTGGATGGCAGTATATCGACAAGCTCTCTCTAAAAAAAAAGTTTGGTTTCGCTGCAAAGCTGGACACTACAGCTTTTCTATCTATTCCGAGACTGGATGGATTTGGGAAACCTGCCTCATCCTCTGTCTATCTATATCAAATGACATTCTTCAATTTCAATTCTTACCCCCCCCCGCAGTTTGAGGCGGACTGCTCCCGACCAAATCAATAGATTTTTCAACAGCCTCAGAGCAGGATTCTTCATCCTCTTAGGTTCTACAGCAGCTCTATGTATTCTCCATCTCTGGCTTCATCTAAATCACTTTAACTCACAGTCCAATATCCACCGCATTCAAAATGTCTGTGCTCTAAAGATCATCACACTACCGATGGCAATCCACCATTCACTATTACAGATCCCTGCTTCAGCAGATATCTCATGCGTTCTGCAAAGTCCACCAACTCTACCAATGGCAGTCCACCATTCACAATAACAGATCACTGCTTCAGCAGATCTCTCTCTCTCTCTCTCTCTCTCTCTAAGCAGACCACCGCTCATTATTGACAGCACTTTTTGTTTTACTTCCTCAATCTCTGCATAGTCCAGCAGATCCTGTCCTCTACTGTTAATTGCTCCTCACTGCAGCAGATCTCTGCTCCCTCTTCAGATCTACTCACTGTTATAGCATGCAAGTTGCTTTAGTTCAGTCTAAATCTGTACCTGCACTACTCCAGATCTTCTAACTTTTTCCTCCAATCGCAGATCGTGGAAGCATTCACAGTCAAGGCTAATGCTAATCCCCATCTAATCAAAAATACGAGGTGCTTGTCTTTCTCAGCAATCTATTTATATGTCCACACATCCTCTCAAATATTACAGCATTAATACATGGTGAGCAACTGGAAATCTGTCTTGTTTATGAGTTAAGGAGTTCCACTCTGGGAGAATAACTGGAGTTGTGAAACCCGGTCTCTCAATGTGAGTTCACCTTTTCCATTTCAAGCAGACATGATAGTAGCAGACCGCAGATCGATCCCGTATTAACTGGGATAGGATAGTCAACATCTCATCTCTGCCCTCCATTCCAGTAAATGGAGCACAAAAGAAGCTTCCCCAGCAGTCGATTTACACCGTTCGTTCAGTTCCAGCTGCTACCTCAACTGTCAGTTCCACCCCTTCGGCCTCCACTTTTAGTATTCAAGTTCCGTCGACTGGTCCCGTCTGCTGCGTGCCCCCCCCCCCCCATTCACCAGCTTCACCAGCTGTCATTTGACTGAATCATACTCTCAGTAACCTCCTTCAATCTGCTCAGCATTTCATATCTGCAGCTCTCTCCCTCCTTCGACAGCTTCATATTGTACAGCTTGGTCAGTGTTTTAAACGTTCTGTGCCAGAATGGTTCATCCTATTCCTTCAAATCAAACCAGATCATGGCTTTCATCGTCCAGCTAGGGATTTTCTTCTCACCATTCTCTCCATACCAGTAGTTTGTCTGACTCTTCGCGGAATCTTCAAAGTCCCCCCTGCTGCACCTTCCCGCCTGCCCATATCAACAGACATTCTCTTTCACTCATCTCTACTCTTCGAAAGTTTGCTTGTCCCCACGAAGATCTCCTCATGGAGACCATCTGCCTAACAGCTGATTCTTAAGAGCCTTCCCCTCTGCCTCACCTTCCAGCTGTCCGCATCAATGACCATTCTCAGTTTGCTCATTCTACTCTTCTGAAACGCCACTTCTCCCCATACAAGGATCTACCTATGGAGATCATCTGCATCTGAGCCCTCTTCGGTCTCCTTAGGAGCTCAGAATCAGAATTTACTCCATCATTCAGTCGTGTACCCTCCAGACGGATCCATTTCATTCAGTTAATTCAGCTGTCAAGCAGATTCCCCTATCTGCCCCTTATTTTTCAACGCAAGGTATCTCATCTGTGGCCTTCTTGGCTTCCTCAGAACTCAGAATTCACAGTTCCTTCAGCTTTAAGCTTCCATGCAGCCAAGATCTCCTAATTAGCCAACCTCTCCCACTCTCCTTTCGAGAGCAGGCCTCCCTCCTCAGCTGTATTCTCTCCATTCATTTGTATGGGTGCAGCTACCTCCGCTGCGAGAGCCAGCATCAACCACAGTCTGATCAAGACCATGGGCCGCTGGTCCTCTTCCGCAGTAGATTATTACGTTCAGAACTTGCTTCTGCTTCTGATTTACTTCACCATTCGGTCGTACCTCCAAGAGGGATCAATTTCAACGTGGTTAGTCCATTCAGCTGTCAAGTAGAGTCCCCATCTGCCCCTTTCATCATCAAGGTATCTCCCCAGCAAGAACCCCCCCAGGACCCTCGGTTCATTGATTCCTCTCGCTCCTATCATCACTCATCGCTGGTTCTCAACCCACCTTCCACCCTCCAGAGCAAGCCTCCTCCTTACTTCACCCCTCATTGATTTCTCTCGCTCCTAGGATCACCACTGGATTCCAACCTACCTTGCCTCCAGAGAGGGCCTCCCCAATCATTCTACAGCCCCCTCTGCTACCAACATCACTGATGTTGTTCCTCGGAAGCTCAGAATACCACAGTTTCTTCAGCTTCAAACTTCCCTGCAGCGACGAAGATCTCCTAATCAGCCCACCTCTCCACCCTCCTTTCTACAGAACCTCCCTCCTCAGCTGTATTCTCCCCATTCATTTCGATAGGTGCAGCTACCTCCGCTGCGAGATCCAGCACATCAACCACAGTCTGATCAAGACCATGGGCTGCTGGTCCTCTTCCGCATAGATTATTACGCACATTCATCTCCTCCGATATAGTTGCAGCCCATTTTAAAATCGCTGATGCCGGAGTGGGGGCTACCTGTTCGCGCGGGGCCACCAGAGTTTTCCCTAATCTGCCACAAGGGTTTTCCTCTCCACTGAGCAGTATACACATAGTCACATCCACTAACAAATTTACTAATCTCCTCTGTTCGTCCTGTTCGTCATTCTGGTCTTTTGTGTATGTTTTTTGCATGTGCTGTCTTGTTTGTCTCACGGTGTGGGAGTTTTCGTGAAGTGCCGGGGTCCATCCTTTGGGGGCAAGTGAGGCTCACTTCCCCGACCTCAGGGCTGGGCAGCCGCCTCCCTCAGGGGTTCTCACCGCGTGAGTCAGAGCGGACCCCGGCCAAACTCTGTTCTGTCGCAGCTCCTGCGCTCATCTCAGAGGCTCTCTTCTATTCTGCCTCTCTTCAGGGCGTGGTCATCGTGCGAGTCCTATACTAACCTCAATGCTTTGTCCTTATTTTCAGGTCCCAGGCAGCGTGATGTCTCGGCCAATCAGGGTTTCTGGCGCCCCTTACAGAAGCCTCAGATGCTGGGTACCTCTCTCATCTCCTCCCGTGTTTCAAGTCATAACCCTCATATGTGTTTTCAGGTTGCGGGTCCTCCAGCCCTGGGATGTCGACATGAGCCCCAGTCGCCTCTTTTTCTATCCTGTTTCCGGTTGCGGGTCCTCCGCCCCTGGGATGTCGACAGCGTCGGCCCCAGTCGGTGACCTCTTTTCTATCCTGTTTCGGTTGCGGGTCCTCCGCCCCTGGGATGTCGACAGCGTCGCCCCAGTCGGTGACCACATTCTGTCCTACTAACTGCTCCTTGCTGCTTCTTCTGCCTTATCCTTCCCCCCCAGCTCACGCCCAGTGAAATACAAGATAAACAGATTATTCTTGAGGAAAGGTTACTAAGCATCACAGACACAGGCAGACTCCCGTTTTCTAAATAACCTGTTGCTTCCAATCTGTGCAATTATTTAATGGTTCCCCAAGGCCCTCATCCATGTACAGTAGTTGGCTTTGATCCTAGTGTGTTTTTAATGGCATTTTACCAGCTAGGCATTCACGTTTCACCTTGGCTGGATTTAATTATTTCTCTTAGTAAAGGAAGGACGTTGTTACAAGGAGATAAAGTCAACTCAAAACTAAAACGGAGAGGGCTGGATTTGTTTTTCTACCTAGAAAAACATTATTTTAATTATTTTCTACTTCTGGATCTACACTGTAAGATACTACAGTTTATATATAAATCACAGCAACAACACAGTTCGTTTCTTAATTATTATTAGTATAGTAGTAGTAGTAGCAGTAGTTGTATTATCTGATAACTTGAGGTTGTAATTACCTTCTATTTTTAATAGGGAAAAATCGAGGTCAATGTAAAAAAAAAAAGGGAAAAGTCTTGAGAATGCTTTTGAAACTTTAATACGGTGATTAAGGTGTCTCGGGTGGGTCTCCCAGTCCAGTCAGTGTGTGTTTCACATGAGCTTGGTGTGCTTATTCAACATCAGTGTGAGGAGTTTAACAGTCAGCTGAGAGATATGTGTATTACACCTGAACAACAAAATCAAAACTATGCAATTTACACCATTATTTCTGAAAGGAAAAGTCCTAACTACTAGAAACAAATCACTTAGATGAACTTCTTAATTCTTATTGGTGTAAAACATTGCCAGTTTTGTTTTCTGGAACCCAAATAGTGCAAACTGTACACCCGAGTTAAAAGCTACACCCAATTCGAACACTGTGTTGTATATAGCTTGCAAGTTCCATCCTGTTTTTGCTTTGTCATTATGAATGCAGTACACACACACCCACACCTACAGATATAGTGTCACTATCATGAGGCAGTTTGCAGTGTATGCTAATGGGAATGGGTCAGTCAGCAATGCGCTTGTTTAACTGGGCTGGAGTAGGGATGGTAAATGTATAGCGCCAATGGAAGAACTACACAGTGACTGTGGTAAACTCTTGTAAGGAAACACGTTTACTATAACATGAGTTTCTTTCAAACACCCTGCAGAGCACATGAGATCTCGGGAATTCTTCTGTCTTTAATTGTTTGGAGCAAGAAAATGAAAAGCTTTCTGCCATAATGGTACAACATCTACTGTGTACAGAACTGATGTAGTTAGAGGCACCAGTACATTCATGAGAGAGCTTGCATCTACTGTGTACAGAACTGATGTAGTTAGAGGCACCAGTACATTCATGAGAGAGCTTGCATCTACTGTGTACAGAACTGATGTAGTTAGAGGCACCAGTACATTCATGAGAGAGCTTGCATCTACTGTGTACAGAACTGATGTAGTTAGAGGCACCAGTACATTCATGAGAGAGCTTGCATCTACTGTGTACAGAACTGATGTAGTTAGAGGCACCAGTACATTCATGAGAGAGCTTGCATCTACTTTGTACAGAACTGATGTAGTTAGAGGCACCAGTACATTCATGAGAGAGCTTGCTCATTAGATTATTTTGCTTATTTTTGATAATGATTTAATCAGACATATGAAGATATTGAGAGGTTAAGCATGAGTTCATATGCATTCATTTCTGGTCAGTCTCTTTACTTGTTTTCATGTTCTGTGGGATATTTGATACTAGACTGGTTTGTCTGGTTTTGTTTGTTTTCTTGCTGTTCAATATACATCTAACAGTGCAAGGGTTAACTGCTCAACTTGTACATATAAATGAAGTCCATGCGTACTATACAATGTGGAATGATAATGACATTTCTTTTTTCTGTTTGATGCTGAATCCTCTGAAGTAAATCTTGTGACTCCTATTCAAAGTACTTTAAAGATTTTAAGAGAAGAAATATTCCCGGGGAGCTCTGGAGAAACTGCAGGAATAACAAACATTGTGAAAATGTCTGGCGGATTGCAATGCAGTCTGTATATGAGAATACAAATACAAATAAGGGCATCTGCTGCTGTTATATAAAGTATATATAAATAAAACAGTCACGTATTCTATTATGTGTTTAAAAAACTGTAATGAAATCAGCCCTTAACTGTCTTTTCACTGGACTGAAAGAGAGTACATTTTAACTTGGGTCCCCTTCTCTGTATGTTCTCAAGTGTACTAATCTTTTTTGTTTCCTTTACCTTCCCCCACACAGGCATTTGGCAAGAGTCACTACAACTGATACATGCTAATTACAAGCCCTAAGAAAAAAAAAAAAAAAAAATCCTGTTCGACTCCCAACTAGACAGCCAATCAGAATGTTTGCATATATGCCCAGGTGGTGTAAGAGGCTTGATTTACCCTTCTAACAACTACCTTCTGTGTAAGAGGCTTGATTTACCCTTCTAACAACTACCTTCTGTGTAAGAGGCTTGATTTACCCTTCTAACAACTACCTTCTGTGTAAGTTGCTTGATTTACCCTGCTAACAACTACCTTCTGTGTAAGAGGCTTGATTTACCCTTCTAACAACTACCTTCTGTGTAAGTTGCTTGATTTACCCTGCTAACAACTACCTTCTGTGTAAGAGGCTTGATTTACCCTGCTAACAACTACCTTCTGTGTAAGAGGCTTGATTTATCCTTCTAACAACTACCTTCTGTGTAAGAGGCTTGACTTACCCTTCTAACAACTACCTTCTGTGTAAGAGACTTGATTTACCCTTCTAACAACTACCTTCTGTGTAAGAGGCTTGTTTTACCCTTATTACAAATACCTTCTGTGTAAGAGGCTTGATTTATCCTTCTAACAACTACCTTCTGTGAAAGAGGCTTGTTGTACCTCTTGGTAATACTGTGCAATGGGGATTTGATTGAGGGCCCTGGTAATTCTTTATACATGGTGT
Organism: Huso huso; assembly: GCA_036884735.1. NCBI lineage: Eukaryota > Metazoa > Chordata > Actinopteri > Acipenseriformes > Acipenseridae > Huso > Huso huso. The sequence continues at coordinate 122,726,555 of CM072663.1, read as the reverse complement.
TCAGTAATGAGGGTAAAAGCAAAGAGACTCAGATGAGGTTTCCTGCTGCGCTTCCTGCTGGCAGATTACACAACAGGGAGCTTCTACACAGCTGTTCTCATCTCTATAAATAAAAACACACAGAGCTCACTGCAGCCTGGAGCTTGTCCACAAAGCACACTATGAATTGGATTAAGTCAAGTCATTCATTGGCAAAGTATCTTCAAATACCAAGCGTCTGCAATACTTTCACCTCGAATGTCTCCTTCCACCTATAATGAAATGCAATAACCTTGTCTAGTAATGATTACGTGCCATCAACTTTGGGAATACGCATTTACCATCCCCCTAAACTGGTTTTAACTGTCTGAGTTCATCAGTGGGAGTAGAAAACGCCTTTGAATCCTTCACAATGCAGCAAGTACACGTGTGGGTGTAGCCTGCCAAGGCTAGGGTTTGAAACCTATGAGGCAAGCTTGCAAAATGCATGCCTGTTCCCAGACAGGCATTTGCTTGTCATTCTGCAGACAATCGTAGTTCTGCCGTTGTATATATCTACATGTACACAAAAAGTTGAAATTAGCAGCAATGGTTTATGTATCAATCCCCATTCGCAGGAAAAAAGAGACCACATGCACTGTTAAACAAATCTTTATTTGGCTATCACAGTGGTGCCTCTAGGGCATTATCTACACACAATGAATCTTCAACCAGACATACTGAAAAACAGAGAGGAGAGAGTAGATGAAGTTCCTGAAGGGAAGTGCTTATCTGCAGTCTACAGCTCCAGTAAAACCTCTAGCTTTCCCACACATGCCAGGGTAGCTGTTCTCTAAAACATGAATTCAGCAAGTAAAGAAACAGAAATGTCATTCATTTTGAAAGCATGAAGCAGCAGCTGCAAGACGCAAAAAGGTAGCTGAAAATAACAATAAATACACTTACATGCTTTGTTGTTTGAAATAAAATAGTTCTCTATATAACATTCATCATACAAGGCTGAGGGCAGGGAAAACTTACTCAAGCTTTTAGTAGAACCTCCTCTTTTTTCACCTTACATGTTTGGAAATGCATAGATATTTGTTATCGATTTTGAATATTATACGTGATTATCTGTTTCCGTTTCTGGCTCTAACTCAGCAGTAGGCAGTTCTGGCTCCGGTTCTGGTTCTGGTTCTGGTTCTGGTTCTAGTACCGTCTCATCCTCTGTGGTTTCCATCTGCATACAGCTCTCAGACTTCATGTCTATGGCTGACAAGCTGTCCTGGGCTGACAGCGGGTGCACTGAGACCTTGATGGCGATGTGCTGCTGGTGTTCATGCAACGAAGCCTCATCCGAGTCCCCAGTGGGAGAGCCACTGCGTTTGGGAATGGTGTAAACATCCGCGCCACCTCCTCTGCTGCCTTCCTCCCCTGCCTCATGAACCTGCTTGACAAAGGTATGACGCTGGTCCACCACCTCCAGGATCTCCTCCATGAAGGTCCTGCAGTTCATGATAAGAGGGGGCAGCGGGATGCTCCTAGCCAGCTCCTCGACATAGCGGGCGAACTCCATGGTCTTGAACTGCGTCACCTTGGCTAGTTCCATGGTCTTGGCCGAGGTGATGATTGGAATCCGCTTGGCGATCTCGAAGGCCTTCTGCAGCTTCTCGGCTCCCTCGGTCCGGAAGAAGTCGTTGATGGCCTGCTCGGTCTTCTTCAGATGGCTGCTCATCATGCAGAGGCGGGTGATGTTGAGGATCATGACGATGGTGAAGGCTACAAGGCAGACCACCACGTAGTAGATTCCCATGTCCCCCGTGGTGAACACCACTCGCAGGGTCACTGTGGAGGTCACACTGCCGTGGATGTTCGAGGCCACGCACGTGTATTTGCCACGGTCGTCAAATGTGATGCTGCTGATATTCAGCACTCCACCATCTAAAATCGACCATTTTCCTGCAACGAAAAAAAATAGAATAAAGTGAGTATTACAAGTTTATATCCTGTAATTCACAGGGGCATCATTCCTTAGTACTTGGCCCCCAATAGCTGTATAATTTAAAATGGAAAGTGATGGCTTTTCCATTGATGTTTTCTAAAACTGCGATTTTATTTAGTCTCTGGGAACTGCCAAGCTGAAACCCATTACGCACTCTTTTCATTAGCAAGTCTGTGCATCGCATTCAATTCAATGAGGGCTTAGGGAGCTCAATAACCCAGAAAACCACTGCATGTTTAACACTGAAACTGGCTGGCCACAGTACTTACAGCGCACAAAATATCCACTTCATTTGCATATAGTGTGGACTGCAGTGGATCAATAAGAACTTATAATCTACACCTATAAGCAGTCTACAGATGACAAATATACCTGGATCATTTTGTTGTCATAGCATTTTTGGGGTGTAACGATTCGTTGTGTATCGATCAATTGAGACGTCCTTTTCAATGATGTAGCCTGAAGTTGAACCAGGGCTAGTGCTATTCAACCTGCTAGCATAGGCCAGACTCAACCAGGAACCAGGGCTAGTGCTATTCAACCTGCTAGCATAGGCCAGACTCAACCAGGAACCAGGGCTAGTGCTATTCAACCTGCTAGCATAGGCCAGACTCAACCAGGAACCAGGGCTGGTGCTATTCAACCTGCTAGCATAGGCCAGACTCAACCAGGAACCAGGGCTAGTGCTATTCAACCTGCTAGCATAGGCCAGACTCAACCAGGAACCAGGGCTAGTGCTATTCAACCTGCTAGCATAGGCCAGACTCAACCGGGAACCAGGGCTAGTGCTATTCAACCTGCTAGCATAGGCCAGACTCAACCAGGAACCAGGGCTAGTGCTATTCAACCTGCTAGCATAGGCCAGACTCAACCAGGAACCAGGGCTAGTGCTATTCAACCTGCTAGCATAGGCCAGACTCAACCGGGAACCAGGGTTAGTGCTATTCAACCTGCTAGCATAGGCCAGACTCAACCAGGAACCAGGGCTAGTGCTATTCAACCTGCTAGCATAGGCCAGACTCAACCAGGAACCAGGGCTAGTGCTATTCAACCTGCTAGCATAGGCCAGACTCAACCAGGAACCAGGGCTAGTGCTATTCAACCTGCTAGCATAGGCCAGACTCAACCGGGAACCAGGGGCTAGTGCTATTCAACCTGCTAGCATAGGCCAGACTCAACCAGGAACCAGGGCTAGTGCTATTCAACCTGCTAGCATAGGCCAGACTCAACCAGGAACCAGGGCTAGTGCTATTCAACCTGCTAGCATAGGCCAGACTCAACCAGGAACCAGGGCTAGTGCTATTCAACCTGCTAGCATAGGCCAGACTCAACCGGGAACCAGGGCTAGTGCTATTCAACCTGCTAGCATAGGCCAGACTCAACCGGGAACCAGGGCTAGTGCTATTCAACCTGCTAGCATAGGCCAGACTCAACCAGGAACCAGGGCTAGTGCTATTCAACCTGCTAGCATAGGCCAGACTCAACCGGGAACCAGGGCTGGTGCTATTCAACCTGCTAGCATAGGCCAGACTCAACCGGGAACCAGGGCTAGTGCTATTCAACCTGCTAGCATAGGCCAGACTCAACCAGGAACCAGGGCTAGTGCTATTCAACCTGCTAGCATAGGCCAGACTCAACCAGGAACCAGGGCTAGTGCTATTCAACCTGCTAGCATAGGCCAGACTCAACCGGGAACCAGGGCTAGTGCTATTCAACCTGCTAGCATAGGCCAGACTCAACCGGGAACCAGGGCTAGTGCTATTCAACCTGCTAGCATAGGCCAGACTCAACCGGGAACCAGGGCTAGTGCTATTCAACCTGCTAGCATAGGCCAGACTCAACCGGGAACCAGGGCTAGTGCTATTCAACCTGCTAGCATAGGCCAGACTCAACCGGGAACCAGGGCTAGTGCTATTCAACCTGCTAGCATAGGCCAGACTCAACCAGGAACCAGGGCTAGTGCTATTCAACCTGCTAGCATAGGCCAGACTCAACCAGGAACCAGGGCTAGTGCTATTCAACCTGCTAGCATAGGCCAGACTCAACCAGGAACCAGGGCTAGTGCTATTCAACCTGCTAGCATAGGCCAGACTCAACCGGGAACCAGGGCTAGTGCTATTCAACCTGCTAGCATAGGCCAGACTCAACCGGAACCAGGGCTAGTGCTATTCAACCTGCTAGCATAGGCCAGACTCAACCGGGAACCAGGGCTAGTGCTATTCAACCTGCTAGCATAGGCCAGACTCAACCGGGAACCAGGGCTGGTGCTATTCAACCTGCTAGCATAGGCCAGACTCAACCGGGAACCAGGGCTAGTGCTATTCAACCTGCTAGCATAGGCCAGACTCAACCGGGAACCAGGGCTAGTGCTATTCAACCTGCTAGCACAGGCCAGACTCAACCGGGAACCTGGGCTAGTGCTATTGAACCTGCTAGCATAGGCCAGACTCAACCAGGAACCAGGGCTAGTGCTATTCAACCTGCTAGCATAGGCCAGACTCAACCAGGAACCAGGGCTAGTGCTATTCAACCTGCTAGCATAGGCCAGACTCAACCAGGAACCAGGGCTAGTGCTATTCAACCTGCTAGCATAGGCCAGACTCAACCAGGAACCAGGGCTAGTGCTATTCAACCTGCTAGCATAGGCCAGACTCAACCAGGAACCAGGGCTAGTGCTATTCAACCTGCTAGCATAGGCCAGACTCAACCAGGAACCAGGGCTAGTGCTATTCAACCTGCTAGCACAGGCCAGACTCAACCAGGAACCAGGGCTAGTGCTATTCAACCTGCTAGCATAGGCCAGACTCAACCGGGAACCAGGGCTGGTGCTATTCAACCTGCTAGCATAGGCCAGACTCAACCAGGAACCAGGGCTAGTGCTATTCAACCTGCTAGCATAGGCCAGACTCAACCGGGAACCAGGGCTAGTGCTATTCAACCTGCTAGCATAGGCCAGACTCAACCAGGAACCAGGGCTAGTGCTATTCAACCTGCTAGCATAGGCCAGACTCAACCAGGAACCAGGGCTAGTGCTATTCAACCTGCTAGCATAGGCCAGACTCAACCAGGAACCAGGGCTAGTGCTATTCAACCTGCTAGCATAGGCCAGACTCAACCAGGAACCAGGGCTAGTGCTATTCAACCTGCTAGCATAGGCCAGACTCAACCAGGAACCAGGGCTAGTGCTATTCAACCTGCTAGCATAGGCCAGACTCAACCAGGAACCAGGGCTAGTGCTATTGAACCTGCTAGCACAGGCCAGACTCAACCAGGAACCTGAGCTAGTGCTATTGAACCTGCTAGCATAGGCCAGACTCAACCAGGAACCTGGGCTAGTGCTATTCAACCTGCTAGCATAGGCCAGACTCAACCGGGAACCAGGGCTAGTGCTATTCAACCTGCTAGCATAGGCCAGACTCAACCAGGAACCAGGGCTAGTGCTATTGAACCTGCTAGCACAGGCCAGACTCAACCAGGAACCTGAGCTAGTGCTATTGAACCTGCTAGCATAGGCCAGACTCAACCAGGAACCAGGGCTAGTGCTATTCAACCTGCTAGCATAGGCCAGACTCAACCAGGAACCAGGGCTAGTGCTATTCAACCTGCTAGCATAGGCCAGACTCAACCAGGAACCAGGGCTAGTGCTATTGAACCTGCTAGCACAGGCCAGACTCAACCAGGAACCAGGGCTAGTGCTATTGAACCTGCTAGCATAGGCCAGACTCAACCGGGAAGTCTTCTTATGAACATGTTGAAATACACACCGTCTCTCTTGGTTGCCTGTGTAATGTCAAATATGTAACTGTGGCAGGATGGCTCGCAGTGGTGAGGTGTGGTGACGTCACGGACCAGGAAGTAACTGAATCACAACAATGGATGGGCGGGTGAAGCTGAATGCTACGGCACTCAGCGTGTTTAATAAATAAATAAACAAAACAAAAGATTTAAACAAAACAACAAAACCAAAGGGCACGAGGGCCAAACGAATCAGACAGACAAACAAGTAAGTGTCGTGCTGGCTAATCCAGCACGTTTTAGCAATTGTTAAATTCTGTCCTCTCTATCTCCCCGTACCTCCTCTCTGTACACCCAACCCCGCAGCACAGACAGCTGCAGGTTCTTATACTCTGGCCAAGGGATTAACTGGCTGTTAATTATCTTATTACCCCTCGGCCACAGTCTGCACGCGTTTGGTAAGGATGCATGACTGTCAGCTAGTTAAATAATCAGTAGCTGATCAGTCATGCATCCTCACTGGGTTTTTAAATATAAATATAAAAAACAATAACAAAAGACGCGGCGCTTTTATCCGCGCCGCAAACAAATACAAATAATAATAAATAGGGGCGGGACACTCCACCACAGTAACTTTTATCATTTTAGAAAATATCTTTAAATGACATTCTACCCATGCCTTGAAAATGTGATTTATAGTGGTTATGAATACATACTACCCCAATCTCCTTTTGCCATTTAACAAAATAGTCCACCCCTGTATCTTATAACACATCATACAAAGTACCCCACCATGGCTGAAACACCTCTGGTGATATCACACAGCCCTAGAATTTGGCAGCCTACTTGTTAAGGTGTATAATGAAGAAATGGTTAAGAAGAAATCTTCCTGAAGACTCAACCAGAGTAACTTCAGCACTGCAGGTTCCATGTATTTATGTGTAGCACTGCTTTAGTTACTTTGAATAATGTTATGCTAAAAGGAAATTGTTTCTCTACACTTGAACACTGCTACAGCCACTACAGTACAGTGATGAAAACACTAATTATGTTGCCACATGAAAAAGCAGGACATCAAGTGATGTCAATGTTATATTAAAAATAAGGTTATTGTGCACGAAGAATATTCTCATGGCTCAAAGATTCATGTTCTGAAAAGGAAATAGGAAATGTTTTTCTGGCACCAAATCCAAATATCCTTGTTACAGCAAACACAAACTACCAAGAACACCAACAGCAATACTGGAAGAAAGCTCACTCACGTACACATCACATCAACATCCCATCTAAACCCTGAATCAGGTCTGTGTGATACTGTAACAGTGTTAGGGGGAGGTTCTGTATTATTTCTTATGTTAGACACCACCATCAGTACTAGAATTCAACTTGTCTACTGAATGCAGCTGTGTCACCAAGCTACAACAGGAAACAGAAAGAGGAAAAACTAGACAAAAACAAATAACTAAGGATGGAAAAGGGATTAATATAGCTGATATTAGTCATAGGCTTTGTATCAACAATTTTACGACAAGCGGAACCCACGACTGTGTGTTGAACTGGGATTGCAAACCCTGCCATCGTGTGATAAGAGGTCACTGTAAATTGCAAACCCTGCCACCACAGCCCAGACATTACATATAGGCTTTTGAAACAACACAGATTTGAGGTTTGATTTACAGAAGAAAAACAAAACCTTAAAAAGCCCTGAAAAGGGTGTTTTTTTATTTTTATTTGAACTAACAGACAATTTAAATAATAGTGTATGTAAGTCAAAGACGAGCATTTGTATTTGCTTTGACTTCCTAAAAGAATATATGCAGGACTTTCTACACAACTGATCAAAAACAAATCTGTCCAGTCCATGTCGGCAAGTTGTTTAATTTACATTTCAATAGGAAAAAAAAGCCAAATTATCCAATTTGTACAGAGTACGATCCACGGCGATATGCCAAAAATCATCCTGAGCTCACCAGCTTTCTCTGCATGATGACTCATACAACAACAGTTATATATATACAGTGCCGTGAAAAAGTATTTCCCCTGTCTGATTTTCTGCATTTTTGCACATTTTTCACATTGTATTTGGTCAGATTTTTTTGTGGGTTGTAGTAGCATATAGAGGGAGTCTGAGAGAAAAAATGACACCGAAGTTTGGTGCTTCTTTCATTTGTTTGGTGTGCAAGGTAATCAAACATGCAATCTTCAGGTGTGAAAAAGTTATTGCCCCACCTAGTTAACTCAACCCAATTAAAGGGATAATTAGGGTCAGCTGTTTGAGTACTTTGGTTAACAACCAGGCCTGATTTGGGCCAGCCCTGCCCAATATAAATCTGACTAACTTTGGCCCTTACCATCAGTGAAGTTGTCAGCACACAGGTTCTAGAGCAGGGGTGCCCAATCCTGGTCCTGGAGGGCCGATGTCCCTCCTGGCTTTTGTTGCAACTGTGCCCTAAAAGTACTTAATTGGACCAATCAAGCCCTTATTAGAAGCTTAATTGGTCCAATTAATCAATTTAGTGTACAGTTTGAACAAAAGCCAGGAGGGCATCGGCCCTCCAGGACCAGGATTGGGCACCCCTGTTCTAGAGGCACATCATGCCACAAACAAAAGAAATTCCTGAAGACCTCTGGAAAAAAGTTGTTGATGCCTATCAGTCTGGAAAGGGTTACAAAGCCATTTCTAAGGCTCTGGGGCTCCACCGAACCACAGTTAGAGCCATATTGTCAAGTTAGGGACAGTAGTGAATCTTCCCAGGAGTGGCCGTCCTGCCAAAATCTCTCCAAGAGCAAGGCGTAAAATCGTCCAGGAAGTCACAAAGAACCCTAGAACAACATCCAGGGATCTGCAGGCCTCTCTCGCCTCGGCTAAGGTCAGTGTTCATGACTCCACCATCGGAAAGACATTGGGCAAAAATGGGATTCATGGCAGAGTAGCAAGGCGGAAAACCATTGCTCACTAAGAAGAACATGAATGCTCATCTCAGGTTTGCCAAAAAGCACCTGGATGATCATCAAGATTTCTGGAACAATGTTCTATGGACAGATGAGTCAAAAGTGGAACTTTCTGGCCAACATGGGCCCCATTATGTCTGGCGAAAACCAAACACTGCATTCCAAAGTAAGAACCTCATACCAACGGTCAAGCATGGTGGTGGTAGTGTCATGGTTTGGGGATGCTTTGCTGCATCAGGACCTGGACGCCTTGCTATCATTGAAGGAACCACGAATTCTGCTCTGTATCAGAGAATTCTACAGGAGCCACGTGTAACCCACCTGGAGTTGAAATGTGTGTTTATACAAATCTAGATCTGCTTACTATCTTTCAAAAGGAAAAGCATTTCAGAGAATAAACTAATAACAGCGTCATTGCTGCTGTATACACAGTGTGTTTATACAGAGCACCAGCGGAGGTCACAGAGTCATCGCTGCTGCATACACAGTGTGTTTATACAGAGCACCAGCGAAGGTCACGGTGTCATTGCTCTGTATACACAGTGTGTTTATACAGAGCATCAGGGAGGTCACAGCGTCATCGCTGCTGGATACACAGTGTGTTTATACAGAGCACCAGCGAAGGTCACGGTGTCATTGCTCTGTATACACAGTGTGTTTATACAGAGCATCAGGGAGGTCACAGCGTCATCGCTGCTGGATACACAGTGTGTTTATACAGAGCACCAGCGGAGGTCACAGCGTCATCGCTGCTGTATACACAGTGTGTTTATACAGAGCACCAGCGAAGGTCACGGTGTCATTGCTCTGTATACACAGTGTGTTTATAAAGAGCACCAGCGGAGGTCACAGAGTCATCGCTGCTGCATACACAGTGTGTTTATACAGAGCACCAGCGGAGGTCACAGCGTCATCGCTGCTGTATACACAGTGTGTTTATACAGAGCACCAGCGGAGGTCACAGCGTCATCGCTGCTGGATACACAGTGTGTTTATACAGAGCACCAGCGGAGGTCACAGCGTCATCGCTGCTGCATACACAGTGTGTTTATACAGAGCACCAGCGAAGGTCACGGTGTCATTGCTCTGTATACACAGTGTGTTTATACAGAGCATCAGGGAGGTCACAGCGTCATCGCTGCTGTATACACAGTGTGTTTATACAGAGCACCAGCGGAGGTCACAGCGTCATCGCTGCTGTATACACAGTGTGTTTATACAGAGCACCAGCAGAGGTCACAGAGTCATCGCTGCTGCATACACAGTGTGTTTATACAGAGCACCAGCGAAGGTCACGGTGTCATTGCTCTGTATACACAGTGTGTTTATACAGAGCATCAGGGAGGTCACAGAGTCATCGCTGCTGCATACACAGTGTGTTTATACAGAGCACCAGCGGTCGCGGTCATTGCTCGTATGCACGGTGTGCTGGATACACAGTGTGTTTATACAGAGAATACAGAGAACGGAGGTCACAGCGTCATCGCTGCTGGATACACAGTGTGTTTATACAGAGCACCAGCGGAGGTCACAGCGTCATCGCTGCTGGATACACAGTGTGTTTATACAGAGCACCAGGGAGGTCATAGCGTCATCGCTGCTGTATACACAGTGTGTTTATACAGAGAACCGGCGGAGGTCACAGCGTCATCGCTGCTGCATACACAGTGTGTTTATACAGAGCACCAGCGAAGGTCACAGTGTCATTGCTCTGTATACACAGTGTGTTTATACAGAGCACCAGCGGAGGTCACAGCGTCATCGCTGCTGGATACAGTGTGTTTATACAGAGCACCAGCGGAGGTCACAGCGTCATCGCTGCTGGATACACAGTGTGTTTATACAGAGCACCAGCGGAGGTCACAGCGTCATCGCTGCTGGATACACAGTGTGTTTATACAGAGCACCAGCGGAGGTCACAGCGTCATCGCTGCTGGATACACAGTGTGTTTATACAGAGCACCAGCGGAGGTCACAGCGTCCCATCGCTGCTGCATACACAGTGTGTTTATACAGAGCACCAGCGGAGGTCACAGCGTCATCGCTGCTGGATACACAGTGTGTTTATACAGAGCACCAGCGGAGGTCACAGCGTCATCGCTGCTGCATACACAGTGTGTTTATACAGAGCACCAGCGGAGGTCACAGCGTCATCGCTGCTGGATACACAGTGTGTTTATACAGAGCACCAGCACCAGGTGAAAGTATCCTTCTAAAACCCTTGTGTTACGTAGCCTCTCAGTATTTGGTTATGATGTCACAGTCCAGCCCTAATTCACAAGTTAAGTAAGGGAAGGTCACTTTGCGATTCAGCCTGGCCAGTCCTGCTGATCTTCTTTGATCGCCCACCAAAGTAATGACCAGGCCTGTCCTATCTTGTCTTATGGGCACCGAGAATCCACTGTAAAATTCTCCCACCGTCCCTTAATAAAAATCTAAGAATGACATTCAAATGAACACGCTGCATCCATCTATCCCCAGATACTCTCAAAACCTAAAGAATGACCCAACCAAGTTTAATCACATGTGCCTCTTTAGATGCAAGTATAAATGTATCACTTTTCACCAGTAAGGTACAGGTCATCTTAATTCAACAATATTACAAGGAGCAAACTGTGATACACACATCAGAAAGTCCCACCTATAGTCATTGATGTTTTGAATAGACCCGTTTACCATAACCTCGCACAATACGCGGCTGTCAACAAAAACGCTCTGTCATGTTTGCAAAGTTTTCAGAAATGTAACTTATTAATAGTTGAACACTTCTTGCTATGCACCGTGGACCAACCATGCGAACTAAATAAAACAAACAAACAAACAGGAAAACATACAAGAAGGCAGGAGGAGAAAACATACAGGAAACAGAAAGAAAGCTGAACATGGCTTGACATTGGCCCTGTCCACACTACATAACCGATCTCTAGAACCGTACTCAAAAACGTTTTAATTAATCCAGCTCAAAGCGTCTACACTAAGTACCGTTTCATGTTTAGTCGGGCTGAAAGCCTCCACACACTATTAAAATAGTTCCGTTACAGTTCCTAGCAGCAATTAATACGATAGCATCCCACCATGAATTATATTTTATTTAGTAATGTGTTATGCCCCATATTAACAAATGTCCATATTGTTAAAAATAAATAAAACAAGTACTTTGGGAAAAGTAATTCAACTCAGGAAAAGCTGTTAATTACAAAACCTTTGCTTTTACCTTCATATGTTGCCCGAGCCGAATTGTGCTTAATTTTATTTCAAACAGAGCTGAGAAAGTACTAGAATTGTTCATCCCGATCCCACTTTTAACTCGCATTTAATCTGTGCTTTTGTTATTTTCCCCACTAATTTAACAGAGATGTCCGGGCACATTTGTTTTAAGCATAAAAATGAATACCTCGTGCGGAGTGTAGTCTGACAGCAAGTCCTTCTGGCGCCTGCTCTTTAGTATTTAGCCAAACATATCACAAATTATATTTAGCCAAACATATTTTGGGATATTGGAGGATACACAAAAAAAAATGTAGTTCGGTATCCACACTTCTGACAAACCGCGCTACCTGATGCGATCTCATTTAGAACCGGACTCGAGCACTCGAGTATGGTATTAAACGTTGCGTAGTGTGCATGCTAACCGTATTTAGCATGTTTAATCCGGATTAAAGGCATAGTGTGGACAGGGCCAGTGATACAATAGTATACTGCAGTAAACTGATACGAAACCAATACCAATATTACTGTATTCAACTAGCAAAATCCAGTACGGGTAGGCTGGTAGGGTTTTTTAAAAAAAAAAATTACACCTTCAGAATATAGCTTTTAAACTTCATTTGCTGTAAATCCCAGATATAAATACTGAAAAGATTGTATATTGACCTCCTGTATTTATGCTTTTCACAATATGAATCATTAAAAAGGGGGGGGATTAATTATTATAATTTAATTTATAAAGACAACCCTAATAGACTTACCGCCTTCATCCATGTGCAACAAAGTACGGTGCGAGTTGTACCACTGAAAATGTGGCAAGGGGTCCCCGGTAACGTTACAGTCTAACAAGACGGTGTTTCCTTCCCTGGCAATGATTTGAAACATCCTGGAGATAACAACAGGAACCGATCCGGACTCATCAAGTGTACGGTTCAATCCTGGGGCTGCAGCTACAGCAGTCAACACCGCTGAGAGCCTTACGGTGATTATGAAAAAAATAAGCGCTGTTCCGATTTCTCGATTCATTTTTCTTGATTATTTATAGACTATGATTAGATGTACAATCTTTCCACTCGTGTCTGCATGTCAAACAGGTACTGTCCTATCTGTGCAAAGGCAGAATTTATCCACGATAATGTTTTCTGACTCCAAAAACATCCTACAAAAAAACAAAACAAAACAAATAAATAAGGAGAGCGTTAATATTCCTTTACAAAATGTTGGTCTTCTAAAATAAACAGAGACACAAAACACAGTTCTAGGGTTATTTCCGAGCATCCCAACGAGTTCTAACATGTAGAAGGCTTACCATTACAGAATGTGTCGCAACTAAACACTCAATACAAAATGATGTAAAAACATCTTTTAATTATCGGGGTTAGCAAGGTAATAATATGTCTTGGTACAATTAGCGTGTTATTTTATTGTAAACGGTACATCACAGAGTATAAATTATGAAATCCTTATTTCAGTTCGCCTTGCAATGCAGTCATGCCATCAACCACTTCTGATTATATAATGCTGTTCTGTTTTGTAACCTAGCCGTAACTGCTAAATCATAGAAGGCTAGTGTAGGTCCAATACTTACGGTACTAAAAGCTTTGCTTCTCGTTCGACCACATACCACGTTTCTGAGCATGTAATACGGAGTTTATAGGATATAAACGTCACATAAATAAACGAACTGTCCTCAATCCAGTCACTTCTCAATCCAAATTCACCTATATGCGTCTCTCGCACAAGATCTCGCTGTTCAATGCAGAAAATGTGGGTCATAATCCCACTGAGCATGCTCCAAAAACAGCCAACCACCGCGCTGGTGTCGAGTTCAGTAGAATCAGTTTGGTACATACTGTCAGAAGCGGCTGTATCACTGTTTTGTATACGTTTTATTTGTTTTGGTGCCATAGTGTACGAAATGTGACGCATGCACTTTGCACCTGGTTTTTCAGGGCCACCCTCAGTGTGTCTGACCATTCTAGCCCTGATCAAATTCCGTCAACGTTTATATTTATGTGCTGTAATTAAGTAAACCATTAAAATAACCTAAATACATCGTTTTGACCTACTGGCATCATTTTAAACGCTATAAATAGTATACATTGTTTCTAATTCAATTGGATAACCCTTATCATCTGAACTACTTACACAACTTGGAAACAAACAGCCTCATTTTGTATGCTTCATTTGTAGAGAAACTGTGCAAACTGTTTCACAAAATCGTGTCACGGATTCCACAGCAAACCTTTGTACAAGCTTTCCTCTAGACATATGCAAAAGAAAAGATGGGGCTGAATGGTTATGTGTTCTGAGTGCCAGATTAACCTAAACACAAGCAGGTCATGCAGGGTCATTCAAAGTCTTAGTGACCACAGAAATTCACAAGCTGGGTATTAAGAGGGCTATTTGATCCGAATGTGTGTTAAGGACAGTTTAGTTTTCATCCGTACACAAAGTTTAATTTTGAAATTGGGATTGGTGTTTGATTGAATGACTGGTAATTAATTTCCCAGTAACAGTAGCAGTCTAGGATACATGGGCTCCAGCTTCACCAGGATAGTTTGGGACATTTCAATTTTCAGGTACTCTTGACTTCTTTTCTACAAGGATTACAAAAATACTGCAGTGAAGCACTGTACAGAGATTCAGAGACAAGTCGCTGCAGTGAAGCACTGTACAGAGATTCAGAGACAAGACACTGCAGTGAAGCACTGTACAGAGACTCAGAGACAAGACACTGCAGTGAAGCACTGCAGTGAAGCAAGACTGCAGTGAAGACTCAGAAAGACAAGAAACCTGCAGTGAAGCACTGTACAGAGACTCAGAGACAAGAAACCTGCAGTGAAGCACTGTAGAGAGACTCAGAGACAAGACGCTGCAGTGAAGCACTATACAGAGACTCAGAGACAAGAAACCTGCAGTGAAGCACTGTACAGAGACTCAGAGACAAAAAACCTGCAGTGAAGCACTATACAGAGACTCAGAGACAAGAAACCTGCAGTGAAGCACTGTACAGAGACTCAGAGACAAGAAACTGCAGTGAAGCACTGTACAGAGACTCAGAGACAAGACGCTGCAGTGAAGCACTGTAGAAAGACTCAGAGACAAGAAACCTGCAGTGAAGCACTGTACAGAGACTCAGAGACAAGAAACCTGCAGTGAAGCACTATACAGAGACTCAGAGACAAGAAACCTGCAGTGAAGCACTATACAGAGACTCAGAGACAAGACGCTGCAGTGAAGCACTATACAGAGACTCAGAGACAAGAAACCTGCAGTGAAGCACTGTAGAGAGACTCAGAGACAAGAAACCTGCAGTGAAGCACTATACAGAGACTCAGAGACAAGACGCTGCAGTGAAGCACTGTACAGAGACTCAGAGACAAGACGCTGCAGTGAAGCACTATACAGAGACTCAGAGACAAGAAACCCGCAGTGAAGCACTGTAGAGACTCAGAGACAAGAAACCTGCAGTGAAGCACTATACAGAGACTCAGAGACAAGACGCTGCAGTGAAGCACTGTACAGAGACTCAGAGACAAGACGCTGCAGTGAAGCACTATACAGAGACTCAGAGACAAGAAACCCGCAGTGAAGCACTGTAGAGAGACTCAGAGACAAGAAACCTGCAGTGAAGCACTATACAGAGACTCAGAGACAAGACGCTGCAGTGAAGCACTGTACAGAGACTCAGAGACAAGACGCTGCAGTGAAGCACTATACAGAGACTCAGAGACAAGAAACCCGCAGTGAAGCACTGTAGAGAGACTCAGAGACAAGAAACCTGCAGTGAAGCACTATACAGAGACTCAGAGACAAGAAACCTGCAGTGAAGCACTGTACAGAGACTCAGAGACAAGAAATCTGCAGTGATGCACTGTACAGAGACTCAGAGACAAGACGCTGCAGTGAAGCACTATACAGAGACTCAGAGACAAGAAACCTGCAGTGAAGCACTGTACAGAGACTCAGAGACAAGAAACCTGCAGTGAAGCACTGTAGAGAGACTCAGAGACAAGACGCTGCAGTGAAGCACTATACAGAGACTCAGAGACAAGAAACCTGCAGTGAAGCACTGTACAGAGACTCAGAGACAAAAAACCTGCAGTGAAGCACTATACAGAGACTCAGAGACAAGAAACCTGCAGTGAAGCACTGTACAGAGACTCAGAGACAAGAAACCTGCAGTGAAGCACTGTAGAGAGACTCAGAGACAAGACGCTGCAGTGAAGCACTGTAGAAAGACTCAGAGACAAGAAACCTGCAGTGAAGCACTATAAAGAGACTCAGAGACAAGAAACCTGCAGTGAAGCACTATACAGAGACTCAGAGACAAGAAACCTGCAGTGAAGCACTATACAGAGACTCAGAGACAAGACGCTGCAGTGAAGCACTATACAGAGACTCAGAGACAAGAAACCTGCAGTGAAGCACTGTAGAGAGACTCAGAGACAAGAAACCTGCAGTGAAGCACTATACAGAGACTCAGAGACAAGACGCTGCAGTGAAGCACTGTACAGAGACTCAGAGACAAGACGCTGCAGTGAAGCACTATACAGAGACTCAGAGACAAGAAACCCGCAGTGAAGCACTGTAGAGAGACTCAGAGACAAGAAACCTGCAGTGAAGCACTATACAGAGACTCAGAGACAAGACGCTGCAGTGAAGCACTGTACAGAGACTCAGAGACAAGACGCTGCAGTGAAGCACTATACAGAGACTCAGAGACAAGAAACCCGCAGTGAAGCACTGTAGAGAGACTCAGAGACAAGAAACCTGCAGTGAAGCACTATACAGAGACTCAGAGACAAGACGCTGCAGTGAAGCACTGTACAGAGACTCAGAGACAAGACGCTGCAGTGAAGCACTATACAGAGACTCAGAGACAAGAAACCCGCAGTGAAGCACTGTAGAGAGACTCAGAGACAAGAAACCTGCAGTGAAGCACTATACAGAGACTCAGAGACAAGAAACCTGCAGTGAAGCACTGTACAGAGACTCAGAGACAAGAAATCTGCAGTGATGCACTGTACAGAGACTCAGAGACAAGACGCTGCAGTGAAGCACTATACAGAGACTCAGAGACAAGAAACCTGCAGTGAAGCACTGTACAGAGACTCAGAGACAAGAAATCTGCAGTGAAGCACTGTACAGAGACTCAGAGACAAGAAACCTGCAGTGAAGCACTGTACAGAGACTCAGAGACAAGAAACCTGCAGTGAAGCACTGTAGAGAGACTCAGAGACAAGAAACCTGCAGTGATGCACTGTACAGAGACTCAGAGACAAGAAATCTGCAGTGATGCACTGTTGCACACTTTATTAAACAAAAAACTGGAACAAATAAACACTAAACAATACAATACAGGCTGGGCATTCACCTTCATTATAACATTTTAAACCCACCCCTCCCTCACTGTCATGCCTCTATCAAACACCCACAAAAGATTTGCTTAAACCCAGAATGTAGAAAGCCCTGCAGGACATTTTCACAGTGTCCTTCCTAGTTTTGGCAATGCAGTGCTCAAATACATATCCTTCAGAAGAATCTTTCTGAATGTAAGTACTTGTAGAAGGTACAACAGTTATTGAAGCAAGATATCTGTACCCTCCCCCCACCGCTCCTGCTCCCACTATTACTGTACTTTCTCACTTGTCCTGCTATGACTGTCTCTCACATCCCTGTTATTCTGTCCTCTCACTCCCGTCCTCTGTCCTCTCTCCGCTGCTGCTCCACTAACCCCTCTAACCTCATCCCTCTGCCTCTCCCCCCTCCCTCACTCTCTCTGGTGCCCTTTGGAACTGTCACTCTTCTGCTAACAAAGCTGATTTTATCTTTGCCTTTGCCTCTTGATTTCCTTGCTCTCACTGAAACCTGGTTCTCTCCTGATAACACTGTAACTCCTGCCACCCTGTCCTCTCTCCCTCTCTCCACGTCCTGTCCCATACCCCGCGTCTCACTGGATGGGGAGGTGGGACTGGTCTTCTCCTCTCTCCCTCCTTACTCTTTTCTGTCCCCTCTGACCTCTCCTCATTCTCTGTGAACACCTTTGAATTTCACGCCGTCCAACTAACCTCTCCCTGTCAACTCTGATAATTGTACAGTACCGTCCCCCTGGACCTCTCACTCACTTTCTCAATGAACTCGACTATCTCCTCTCCTCCCTCCCTCCCCTCTCTGTCTACCCCAACTGTCCTGTTAGGTGATTTCAATATCCATCTCTCCAACCCCACCCACTCTGCCGGATTTGTCTCCTTCACTCCTTCAACTTCTCTCTCTCTCTCCATCCCCTCCTACACACAAAGCTGGCCGTCAGTTGGACCTCACCTTCTCCAGGGCCTGCTGCCACTCTACCCTCTCTGTCACCCCCCTGGACCTCTCTGATCACTCTCTTTTTCTCTGTCTCTCCCTAATCCACCTGCCCCCACTGTCACCTCCCTCCTATCGACTCCTTCTCCCAACTCTGTAGACTCTGCTACTTCCACCCTCCCCTCCCCAACCCTGGCTCTCCTCTGTGCTCCGCGCAGCAAGAACAGAACTGTGCTCTGCTGAAAAGAAATGGAAGAGAATCAAACTCCCTGCTGCCCTAGACCTAGACCTCTACCGCTCCCTCCTCTCCTCCTTCTCCTCTGCTAAACGCTCCTATTTCCAATCTATTATCCAATCCTCCACTAACAATCCCCGGAAACTATTCTCTACCTTCTCCTCCCTCTTCAACCCTCCCCTCCTCCTCCTCCCTCCTCTATCTCCTCTGATGACTTTGCCTCTTTCTTCTCTTCTAAAATCTCTGATATCCGCAAACTCTTTAACTCCCTCCTCCTGGGCCACAAACCCACCATGCGCACACATTCACAGAGCTGTCCTGACATGACACACCTGTATCACATTCACAGAGCTGTCCTGACATGACACACCTGTATCACATTCACAGAGCTGTCCTGACATGACACACCTGTATCACATTCACAGAGCTGTCCTGTCATGACACACCTGTATCACATTCACAGAGCTGTCCTGACATGACACACCTGTATCACATTCACAGAGCTGTCCTGTCATGACACACCTGTATCACATTCACAGAGCTGTCCTGACATGACACACCTGTATCACATTCACAGAGCTGTCCTGACATGACACACCTGTATCACATTCACAGAGCTGTCCTGTCATGACACACCTGTATCACATTCACAGAGCTGTCCTGACATGACACTGAACAATTCATTCTAAATTTAAGACTAGATAAGAACACTCTCTTACGTACGAGTTAACAACTTTCAAAAGGGAAAAACATTCTGCTTTCACAGAACAAAACATTGGCCTCTTTTACGAAAGGGTGCTAAACTTTATGGTGCGCGATAATTGCATTTACTGTGCATGTTAATGATTTCTGTATTTACTACTGCAATTGTATTCATTATCGTGCAAAATAGTGGGCATATTATGGTGCAAACTCACTTCATTGTGCCATACTATGGTAATCAGAACGAATATGTGATTTGTATGGTAATGCATGATTATGTATTTAAATGAGCATCCAGCTCTGAATAATGAGATGAGCTTCATTCACACTATATTTACTAAAGGGCGATAATTGTATTGTGCACATTAAAGTGAGCGTTAATTTGTTTGTTTGGACCCCAGGCTTTAACCACTGATAGACGCGCTATTTAAACCTATTTTTCTGGCCTGAAAACTAGTGATGTGCAGTTTGATTCTTTTTACTGACTCGATTCGTTTGATTCATTCAGTTTAGTGAATCAATTCAACTTGTTCATTTGATTCACTAACATGAAATAAATACATCTTGCTGAATGAAAATTTGTTTGAACAGAAAAATCTGGCAGGAAGGGCCGCACCGTAAAAAATATATATACAGTATGTTCTAATTCTGAAACTTCTCCACATAATGCCTGTTGATGCAGAATGCAGTGTAAGAAAATTGGTGCTTCTGCGTTTCTTTCTTTAATGTTTTCCAGCACCCTGCTAGCCAGTCCACTCTTTGCTCAGTCATGGTGCACCCTCTGTTGTAATCCCACCAGTTAGTTTCTCAAGGTAATTCTTTCCATGGCTTCTTGAAGTTAAAAAAGTCTTTCCTTTTGTTGAGACTCCATAGCTTCTTTAATTTCCAGTAAACTCAATACGTTGCTTTGTGCAGGTGTCATAGTGACGTTGTATGTTATAATCTTTCAGAACTGCAACCGTTGCACTGCAAATCAGACGTCGCCTTGTCGTCAAAATTATCCAGTGAACAAATAATCATCTGGCTAACGATTTTGGAATCTTCTGTGTTCCGCCTCCAGCTTTCGCTTCCTTGACATCTCCAATTACTTTTTCGCTGCTGATTTTGAATTTTACACAAAGTAAAATAAATAGTTTAAACAAGTCTTCGCTTCGCTATCCTAATCAAAATTATGTGCGTGAGGAAACAGATTCTGTGTGCTACTTGATTGGCTATTTTACTACCTCTGTGAGCTGTGATTGGCTTAATGGGAATGTCACTCATACAATGCACACTGCACATGTTGAATACGTGTGTTATATTAAGGAGGCGGGTTGTTTTAAAGACTTCCAATCTGATACAGTACATCAAAGCAATTTTGTAAAGTAATGGGTGGGCCATATGTTTGACACCCCTGCTTTAGAGTATTAACTATTTATTTTAAACTATGTCATTCAGCTTTAACTGCAACTTATTTAATCAACTGCGAGTTACACAAAAAAAAAATCCTTGCTAAAGCTCACAGGGAATTATATTAAATTTCCCACAGAGGACAGGTTTACAGGATGTGAAAGTGGGCTACTACCAGGTTGCTGGCTTCCCCAATGTGATGTGTGTTATTGATTGTACTCACATAGCACTGTCTCACGATCCATGGAGCTTGCTCTGAAGGGAGGCAATGCCGATAAGGAGAGAACTGAGGCTATGTCTCATCAATCAATATTTCTCAAAAGGAGAAAGGAAAAGGGCTTTTTCTTTGTTTTTTTTACATCAGACAAGGAATACATGTTAAAATTAAAAGATAAGCAGTGCACTTTCACTTTACGTTGCCTCTGCCTGTCTCCGCTGAGTGCTGTGTCTGTTGAACGCTCATTTTCAGTCAATCTACAATTATTTATTTCAGCAATTTTGTTTGCAAAACTCCAAAAATGCTAATATTAACAATAATATTAGCAATAATAACCTCATTTAAACAATTAGTATATATGCTGGATTGTAGGTGAGCATTCAGAGAGAGTATAAAAGGGTTAGGCATAGGATGATTGCTGTCATTACCAGTAAGTCAATATGGGGAAAAGTAAAGAGCTATCTGAAGACCTATCTGCAGAAAATGATTTATTGTCATAAAGCTGGAGAAGGATGCAAGAAGATTTCCAAGCATCTGAGTATCCCAATTTCAACTATTGTTTCTATTATCAAGAAGTACAAGACTCATGGTACTGTCACAACACTCCCTCGTCTGGAAGAAAGAAGGTTCTTTCACCAAGAACAAGTAGAAGAATTGTGAGGAAGGTTAATAACAATCCAAGATTGACTGCCAAAGATATTCAAAGTGAATTGGCTGCAAGTGGGACTGGGGTTTCCATTTCAACCATAGGTCGAGTACTGCATGGTGAAGGTCTCAGTGGTCGCATTCCAAGGAAAACGCCACAAGGACAATCGCTTAAAGTTTGCAAAACAGCATTATTGAGCTTTACAAAATAAAGAACACCATACCTACTGTCAAGCATGGAGGTGGTAATATCCTTCTATGGGGCTGTTTTTCCTCTAATGGCACAGGAAATGTAGTTCCAATACATGGTAAAATGGATTCCAGAGCACACCAAAAGATACTGGCCAATCATCTGAAACCCTCTGCTACAAAACTTGGTTTAAAGCGCAACTGGACATTCCAACACAACAACGATCCAAAGCACACATCAGAATCCACTTCAGAATCAAGGTTCTGGAATGGCCTAGTCAAAGTCCCAATCTAAATCCAATTGAGAATCTTTGGTATGAGTTGAAGAAGGCTGGGCACAAGAGAAGTCCTCGGAATCTGAATGAACTGGAACAATTTTGCATTGAAGAATGGTCAGAAATCATTAAAGAATCATGCCAAAAGCTCACTGACAAACATCCTAATCGTTTAAAAGAGGTCATTATTGGCTCAACTAGCTATTCATTTCATTTTCCTTATCAGGGTAAGAATACTTTTGAATTTACATTTTTGGAGTTTTGCAAAAAAAAATTGCTGAAATAAATAATTGTTGACATCTATTTACAACTTTTTTCCCTCATCCACAAAAGCAAAACTTTTGCTACAATTTTTTTTTCCTGTAATTATTTGTTTTAGAGAAATTTCTAGAAATTATAAATTTCCATTGGAGTATGTAAACTTTTGACTACAACTTTATACACACACACCCACACCCACACATACTGTTACAGCACTACATTAAACTGACACCACACACAATGAATTTAATCTCAGATGTATTTCATTAAAATATATAGCACCAATGTCTACAATATATTATTGGAAAACTTTCTCCACACAAATACAATCACTGATGGTTTCCAAACTCACCTTTCCTTTCAATATTGTTAATGTTTGTGATTCAATAATAAAATATAGTGCTCTTTGAAGAAACACAGGACCACAAATCACCATGGGTTATTTCAATATTTTTATGTCAGTTTTGAGGGATTAAATAAAGTTTTGTTTGAATGAAACTTTTCTAGACTGTTGTAATAGAGACCAGCAGTCCGGACCACTCGAATTCATATCAAACTTCTTTTAGTCAATCAAAGCAGAGAGTTACAGCTTTGTGAATAAGGGCCACTGC
Organism: Huso huso; assembly: GCA_036884735.1. NCBI lineage: Eukaryota > Metazoa > Chordata > Actinopteri > Acipenseriformes > Acipenseridae > Huso > Huso huso. Next base: position 122,703,868 of record CM072663.1, on the reverse strand, counting down.
TGCAGATCAGACATGCAACCTGCAGTGCATTTTATACCCTATAATGTAGCCGTCATACAAGTTAAAATGAAATACATTATTTTAAATGTATAGACGGTAACATGGTTATAATTACACACACACACAAAACAGATATGTCTTTACTAACAGTCATAATCAAAAAGTGTAAAACTTTCTTTGTGCTGGTGGAGCCCCTTATTTCCCATTTCTACAGAGCATGTTCCTTACAGTCTCTAACAATACAGAACACGTTCTACACAGTCTCTAACAAGAGAACACATTCCATACAGTCTCTAACAATACAGAACATGTTCCATACAGTCTCTAACAATAGAGAACACGTTCCATACAGTCTCTAACAATACAGAACACATTCCACAGTCTCTAACAATAGAGAACACGTTCCATACCGTCTCTAACAGTACAGAACACGTTCCATACAGTCTCCAACAATACAGAACACATTCCACACAGTCTCTAACAAGAGAACACATTCCATACAGTCTCTAACAATACAGAACACGTTCCATACAGTCTCCAACAATACAGAACATGTTCCATAGTCTCTAACAGTACAGAACACATTCTATAGTCTCTAACAAGCTTTGTTTTCCTATAATAACTTGTCCCACGGGGCCCTGGGCTACAATGGTATGCAGGATAATGGATGTTATGAAAGGCTAAGTTTAAGTTGAATGTTTTCTGACCTCAAGAATCATGGGAGTAAAAACTTCATGAGGTCTAGTTTAGCAAAAGTGTACTGATTCAGCTGTTTGGATTGGTCCTACGTTCATGAAGGTATTATGCAGGCAAGGTGTAGGGCTTATCACACAAACAGACTTACTTTCCAGACCACTTCAAAAAAAGAGTAGGCACTGCTAGTAAAATAGGTACGGATGGCTGGTGCTTAGAGGTAATGTGGGTCTGTGAAACCAGGCAGTACTGGGGGACACTGAAGGGTTTGAATGGGTAAAGCAAACAGTATTCAAATTGTGATGAACTGTGCGTGTAGATGCCTCCTAAAAAAAATCTCTTCCTGCAGTGGATAGAGGGTGCAGAATCTCTTCTTGTTTTCAATCCATTCACTGCAGATACTTTACACGGACTCCTTGATTAGTGCATGCAGTCTCTGGAAAGCCTGAGATAAAAAAGAGAACACATTCATTAAGGGACAAAGTAAATGAAAAGTCAGTGCTATTTAACCCTACTGTGAACTGCATTCCAAAACCAAAACAGAAAAAAGGGATAACAAAGAAACACATGTTACTATCAACACTGAAACAGCAACAACCCCATCTGGACCACGGGATTGATTCTCCAGTATAATGGACACAATGCTGCATGGAGGGCTCACTCTTCAGCTAAGATACTCATGTTCTTTTTCGGACCACCACCAGTCAGTTTGCTGTTGGCATCGTAGGTGTGCTCTTGTATATTGAAGCTGGGATTTTGGGTAACCCATTATTATTATTATTATTATTATTATTATTTTTCTTTTTTTTTAGCAGACGCCCTTATCCAGGGCGACTTACAATTGTTACAAGATATCACATTATTTTTACATACAATTTCCCATTTATACAGTTGGGTTTTTACTGGTGCAATCTAGGTAAAGTACCTTGCTCAAGGGTACAGCATCAGTGTCCCCCCACCTGGAATTGAACCCACAACCCTCCAGTCAAGAGTCCAGAGCCCTTGTAGCAACTCTGTAATCACAGCATTGTCCAGCCAATCAGCAACATTGTACCTGATCAATCTGCTCTGGAGAGGAGAGAGAGAAGGCAGCTCTCACATAAGGACAGGGCTCTGAGCTGTCAATATTGAAGACACCCCCTGGTACAAGCAGCACCTGCACAAAGAAACAACGAGGAAAAAGGATCTTAGAAAAGGGATCAATTTAAAGTATTCTGGGAAACCAATAATCTTGAAACACATGAGTCAGACAGGGAATATGGTCAGAAATATAAAAATGTGGGCTTAATGTGTAATTTGTGCAATATAATAATAATACAAAATAAAACAACTTGCTTTATTTCTTTATTGACTAAATAATATGTTTAAAATAACAAATCGCTGTGATACAATGTCTCAGAACACACTGTTGTCAGAACAGATTAGGAATGAAATTGACTAGCGATGCAAATATTCATTGAAAGAGGGTAATAATACACAAAGTGCCATCCAAGGTTTTCTGGACACACTTTAGATTGTTACAGTCCATGCAGAGCTAAAGAAACCAATTCCTCCACTTGTTGAAATGACAATGTGGCTGAATTGTACTGGGTATGTTCCCACGCTATGTGCAAAACAATTTGAAACCTTAGAAGCAACATAGCACAAATAGTGCAACCCTGGAAATGACTTGGAGCTTCTACAAGGGCGGCGTTGATCACACAGGTTTCCATTTCACACATTACAATAACTTTGAAATATATTCATACCAAAGACCTGTGGTTTCAATTGAAGAGGGCAGTCCATAAGCGCAGACCGAAGGATGTCAATGATCTAGAAAGATTCTGTATGGAGGAATGGTCCAAGATCCCTCCCAATATGTTCTCCAATCTCATTAAACATTATAGAAAAAGACTCCCCAGTGCCATTGCAAGGGGAGGGTGCACAAAGTACTCAGAACAAGGGTGCCAATAATTGTGACACTTCATTTTTTTTGGAAATAAATTTATAATTTGAGAAATGTGTAATTTTGGTTGACTCCATTGAATCATTAATAAAGTCAAATATATTCCACATGTTGGAAAATTACAATATAGCTCAGTACTGGTATTATTTATTTTATACAGTCTTTTTTGCTCATCTTTATCAAGGGTGCCAATAATTTTGGAGGTGACTGTATATACACACAGTGTATCTATACTCTATAATATAGTTTTGTATGACAGTCATGTTGAAGTGTTTGTTTAGACCCATGCTTGGGAATGCAACACTGCACTGTGAATATAGAGAACTGTCTCCACGCTGATCTGTATAACAGCTTCTCTTCTGACCTTCAACCCATCATAACCCCAAATTAAACCTGCAGAAAACACCCATGGGACCCCCATTTCTCAATCACCACCCCTGTAACGTGCTACAGGCATTTCCCAACACAATCAGTACCCCAGACACACACATTGGAGTGTCAATGAGCAGCCACCTTGGGAACAGATGGTCACTAATCCTGTTTCCTCTTTTATCCCAATGGGGGCGATAGCATGTTACAGAATTATGCATACACACCCGCACACTGCATATGCAATGACGTCTCTTTGGAAATTCCTTGATTGCTTACCTCCTTCTCTAATGCTTTCTCCATAATCAGCTTGTGTGTGTCCTGAATCCCTTTCACCTTGATCCACAGAAACATGCCAGCCGCAGGCATGTGCCATTCAGCAACATCTAGGAGAAGAAAAGAGAAAGTCAGCTGAACGCACTGTGCTTCTTTTACTGTAGGGTTGGGACATGCTTTGGATTATTATTATTATTATTATTATTATTATTATTATTATTATTATTATTATTAGGTTTTAACAGAGGTAACATGAAGTTCCTCCATCGTTACTGTGTCACTGAGAAACAGTTACTTTGTGGAGGGTTTTTTGTACCTCGTAAGTCCTCAACATTTGCTGCTATTTATTTGTAAAGTGATCTGCTGTGGTTTTATGAAAAGATTTCATACAATAAAAAGCGCCTCACATTTTAAACACAACGTAGTTTGTTGTTCTTATTGCCTGCTAGAAGTTATTTCAGTTTTTTGCAGATGACATCCACTGTTCCAGGTGTGTAAGTACTGCTGTTTAGCCATGCTGCTGGAGATGCGCAGTACAATGTCTTCCTGTGACTGTCTGTCTGGGATGGGAAGTGTGCTCAGCACTGATCATGGGAGTCAGACTCTGATCTGCAGTCCCCTTTGTTTAATATGCACTGACCTTGAAGCCACTTGTCTGCGGAAGAAAGCATTGCATCTCTCTGCTTTCTGTAGAACTCCACAACACTGCAGAGAAACACACACAGCAGAAGGTTTCATTTACACCACAGAGAAAAACAATTTGTTTTACTGAAAGGGAATAAGGTAGTGTCTAGTAATGCACGGAGTAGATCACAGCGGTGTTACTGACCTGTCAATATGGTTAAGAAACCCTTCCTGTCCCCATCTCTGAAGCAGCTGTGTGACCAGGAGCTGAAAACGAAACAAACACACACAACAAGCCACCTATTCAAAGTGTGTTTGTATCACTACGCGCCTGCAGAGGTGAACAGAGGAAGAGCAAATCAACATTCAGGTTCATTTTGAATAAATAACAATTAACACTTAAATATACTACTATACAGGGAATGGGCAGTCTAATGCTACAATATATTTTGGACGGTAATCATTGCTAGTACATTTTGTTTTAAAATAATACTGTTTAGACCAAGCAGACATATCTGTAAACAATAATACAAAATGGATGGTATTAGGATTTTTTCTCTTCTGTATAGATTACTGGTTACTGCAGCTGGTTCAAACTGACACAGCTGTGTTTTTCTTACAGTTCCTGTGAATAACCTGCAGTTCATATACTTCAGCATGGGTTTGTTTCACTTGTAACAGGGAGAATTTGAGTTTAGTGAGGAGACAGTAAACACAGCTGGGACAGTATTATACGATCCATACACTTCAAAAGCCAGCCTGGCTTCACTTGTTTATATCTAAGCTTATCCAAGTTAAAGTGGCTGTGAATTCAAACCCTGTTAACCATGCATTAACACTGGTGGTGGTGGGGGGTCACTGACATGCTTGTTTAATTGCTGTATACACACACACATATTACATGATTTAGGGTGTGGATTTCATCTTTATGAAAAAGAATGAAAGCAAGGCGGCAAAAAAGGTTCTATCACTTTATCTCTAATGCAACTCGTTCTATTTGTATCATCAGGATAGTCAGGGACATCGTTCTATTAGTATTAATTAGGACAGTCAGGGACATGTGCGTCATTTCGGTTTGTTTTCTTTTTTCTTTTTATAAATGTAGTTGTCGTCAATGATTTTACCCCAATTGTATGTGTGTGTATATATATATATATATATATATATATATATGGTTTATTTAGCAGACGCCTTTATCCAAGGCGACTTACAGAGTCTAGGGTGTGTGAACTATGCATCAGCTGCAGAGTCACTTACAATTACGTCTCACCCGAAAGACGGAGCACAAGGAGGTTAAGTGACTTGCTCAGGGTCACACAATGAGTCAGTGGCTGAGGTGGGATTTGAACTGGGGACCTCCTGGTTACAAGCCCTTTTCTTTAACCACTGACCACACAGCCTCCTATATATATATATATATATATATATATATATATATATATATATATATATATTTATTAATCCCGGTTCACCCCAGTGACTCGGGGAATGGCCTCTGACACACGCGTCCTCCGAAACGTGTCCCTGCCTAGCCGTCTTTTTTCGCACTGCAGATTCACAGCGAAGCCATCAAACATATAGTGCCGGAGGACAACACAGATCTGAATGGCTCCACAGCAGACCCGCAGGCGCCCTATCAGCCACAGGGGTCGCTGATGCGCGGTGAACCGTGGATTGCCCTGCTGACCTAAGCCCTCCCTACCCGGGTGGCGCTCTGCCAATTGTTTGCCGCCCCCTAGGAACCCCCGGTCACGGTTGGCAATGACAGCCTGGATTCAAACCCGCGATCTCCAGGCTATAGGGCACATCCTGCACTCCATGCGGAGCGCCTTTACTGGATGCGCCACTCAGGAGCCCCTCGGTTTGTTTTCTGTATACAAAGGAACAAATCTCATTGTTTTTGGAGTGTCTACACCACGGCGACAGCCCCCGGGTGTCTAGACCACGGCGACAGCCCCCGGGTGTCTACACCATTGTGAGAACTCTGTGTATGTGTTCCTCTGTGCCACTTGCCTGTGTGAAGGTGCTGGTGTGCATTGTAGATGCCTGTATGTGGAGGACTATCCTATCAATAAGGGGTTTCGGTCCAGTCACGAATCCCAGTCTTAGACTAAAAAAAAAAAAAAAAAGATTATTTTTGGTTGTATTCATATGACTTTAACCCTCAAGTTCTTCTTTGGATTTTTTTTAGATGAATGGCAGTTCCATTTGTTGGCTTGTTTAAGAGCAGTGTTCTACCATTACATGGCATCATTTCGGTACTGCAAAAAGTAGCTGGTGTTACAATAAATTCATTCCCCCTTGTCACCTAGTCTGGCTTCAGAGATCCACTGAAAGCACATGTGAGTGCAGTGAAGTCAGCCAGGTTCTGCCAGTCTGGATCTCGGCAGTGGCTTGGAGCTGCAGACAGTACCCTTGTGAACACTATTCCAGATCTCTGCTGACACCTCATATACATGTTGAATTCTGGACCTTGTACACAGGCCTGACTCAAAGCCAGGTCCTTGTGCTAACTGAGCATCACTATGGTAATCACAGCAATGTCCAATGAACTGGAAATACTATTTTCTTTTGCGTCAGTAGAAAATTACAGCTGCAACAGCTACTCTTCCCATGCAGCTGGCATCAGTACGAATATTCTGTACAGGTCACACCACAGCTAACACAATAAGGGTAAACACATTTTGTTTTACACCACTGTTGGTACTTGAACTGCTGTTATTTCCTCTATTTACTGAATGCTACATCATGCAGAATTCACTAAATTAGGCATACTGAATTCACAGACTACTGTACTTACAGTAAGCTCACCAAGTGGTTCCTGTGAAAATGCAGATCACCAGTTCACTTACCCGGAGGACAGGATTTTAGAAAATGAATCCGTTCTGAGAACTCTACCATCAACGTCCATTGACAGAAATGTTGGTGCCCAAGGCTAGAAAAAAAGAAAGAAAGATGAAGTCTCTTTTCTGTTACAATGACCCCTGAATAGCACACATGGGTGAAACTGGCCAATGATCATTGACTGAAACTTGTGGGTCAAAACCAATTTTTTGCCCAGGGGTCCACCTAGGCCCCCCGAAGCTCTGGGGTTGTACACAGGGGTGTCGTGCTGGGGGCCACGGGGGAGCGCTACACCCTGGTTGTACAAGCTCTCAGATGCATTCTGAGCCATTTTGGACCATTCAAATTTGAACTTGACTTTGTAGAAAAATAAATTCAAAAACGATTTCACTTACAACTTGTCATTTTAGCAGATGGATCAACCTGATAAATCACACATGAGGCTTGTTAACAAACATAGTTTTAGAAATGTTACTCAAACCTTTTACATGTAAGCCCAATTCACATAATATTAATTTTATAAAACCTCAGCTGAAAAAAATGATATACAATCTTTGCTTAACTCAATGTCGTAAACACAGGGTTCGTATAGTTTTTCTGATACAAATTTCAAGGACTATTCAAGGGTTAGGGTTAGGGTTTGACATCATTTTCAATGTTGAGAACTAATAACCAGCTGCAGAAATAAAGCTTTTGCATGAACCGTTTGTTTAACAGTATAAAATAACAAATCTAATTTATACTCATTTTTTCGAGTATAGATAAGCTCTGGGCCATGAACCTTTCTTATTCGGTAACACTGAGTCCATTTTTCTTTACAATTAAAGAAGCTCTAAGAAACCAAGCAAACCTCGCTGTTGTAAAGTTATGTTACGTTTTAGTAATTGCAAACCAACAAAATTGGGCAGGTCTTTCAGCATAAAATGTTCAATATGTACTTACTGAGCATGCATTTATCACAAATACATGCAAGTACCACCAAATGGCACAAGCAGTACCAATGACATCTCTGCACAGAGCTATACCTAGAATACACACGTGCAGTTTATTAAAGGACAGTGTTCAACAAGCAAAGAAAAGCAAGTCCTGTTCTTTTGAAAGTAAATATTCCTCAAGTAAGGCAGTTCACAATACTTGCCGTGTCAGAAGCACTGGTGTGCTATATAAAACAAAGACTTCATTCTGATGCAAATGCAAAGACTTTTTTTTTTTTTTTTTGAATAAAATAATTTCAACACTATCTATTTAACAGTATAAACGTAGTTGCAGGAAAGACCAGTCAAGAGTTGTTTCTTGTTTTCTACAATTAAAATGGTCTTATTCCTCTAGAAATGGTGTCTTTGCCTTTGAGCTTGGTCCACTGAGTTAGATGGCAAAGTTTATCCATAATAAAATAACTTAAAACAATAATGTAACTACTGCTAGTGCAACCAAGTCATTTCTTGCTAGTTTTAAAATATACATATTTTTTACTTTAAATTTCGGGGCAAGTTTTGCACTTTCGGGGACATTATTTTCTATCTTTAACAACGGCAGACAGCGCAGAACGACGGGAGAGTAATATATTGTAATTACCTTATGATTTCAGGTACGTGCCTTTGAAGTAAGATGACTCACTTGTGTTTTTTTTTTTAAACACAAATAAGCTCACTTGACTTGAAAAACATCTTACACAGTGCAAGCAAATTCGTCCTTGGTTTGATTTGAATGAGTAACAACAAGCTTCAATATGAAAGCTGAACATGTATTTCAATAAAGAATGACAAGTTTTTAATAAAAAAACAACATTCTAGCATACTTCACTAAAGGAAAAATGGGCTTCTGTTACTTTGAATAACAGATTATTACTAGTGCTTAATAACAGTAACAACAACACTAACCTCCTTATTTTAAAAAATACAAAAATAGCCAGCTGGTTCTCTCTTGCCTTTTTTTTTTTTTTTTTTCAATGAATATATAAGAACATAAGAAAGTTTACAAACAACAGGAGGCCATTCGGCCCATCTTGCTTGTTTGGTTGTTAGTAGCTTATTGATCCCAGAATCTCGTCAAGCAGCTTCTTGAAGGATCCCAGGGTGTCAGCTTCAACAACATTACTGGGGAGTTGGTTCCATACCCTCACAATTCTCTGTGTTAAAAAGTGCCTCCTATTTTCAGTTTTGAATGCCCCTTTATCTAATCTCCATTTGTGACCCCTGGTCCTTGTTTCTTTTTTCAGGTCGAAAAAGTCCCCTGGGTCAACATTGTCTATACCTTTTAGAATTTTGAATGCTTGAATCAGATCACAGCGTAGTCTTCTTTGTTGAAGACTGAATAGATTCAATTCTTTTAGCCTGTCTGCATACGACATGCCTTTTAAATCCCAGGATAATTCTGGTCGCTCTTCTTTGCACTTTTTCTAGAGCAGTTTTATTGCACTCTTTCTAGAGCAGTTTTATTGCCTGCCTGCGTGCAGTACCTTACACTTTTCTCTATTAAATGTCATTTGCCATGTGTCTGCCCAGTTATGAATGCTGTCTAGATCATTTTGAATGACCTTTGCTGCTGCAACAGTGTTTGCAACTCCTCCTATTTTTGTGTCGTCTGCAAATTTAACAAGTTTGCTTACTATACCAGAATTTAAATCATTAATGTAGATTAGGAAGAGCAGAAGACCTAATACTGATCCCTGTGGTACATCACTGGTTACCTCGCTCCATTTTGAGGTTTCTCCTCCAATCAGTACTTTCTGTTTTCTACATGTTAACCACTCCCTAATCCATGTGCATGCATTTCCTTGAATCCCTACTGTGTTCAGTTTAATTATTAGAGAATAAAAACAAACTAAAACTAACAGCTACCTAGCCTGTATTTAATTCATCATTTTTCGTAGTCTCTGCCCAGCAGTATCTTCTGTTGTAGTCACACCGCTGCCAGCGTTAGCTGTTGTAAACAGTGCCGTGCAGATTATGGGTCAAACCAATGCTCGCGTAGGATGTGTTTTAATTATTATTTATCAATGTTGGACTTATGGCGTCTTCTGAATAACTTTCCGTTTTTGTTATTACATTTTAAACCGTTCAAAGGCAAAACCATAACAAAACATTATACGCAGTAAAACACACAGTAATAAACTTCTTACCGATTGACTGTAAGAATAACGGCCTAACCTAAATAAATATTATTTCAAAACTATACAGCAATTTAACATTTACTAAATACTAGCCACAAATAAATATTTACCTTTTCAAACTGAAGAAAATAGTAGGGATCGTCCTCAATTATAAGGAAATCATAGTCTTGAGCAAGCTTTTAAAGAAAAACAAAAGTAAATTAATAAATAGGGTTCTCTAAATGGGCCTAGTGAGAAAGTTAAAAGAAATGTGCATATTTTTTGATGACTAAGAAGACATATAATGGGATAATAAAAAGAGAAAAAATATATATTGTAGATGGTATATTTTTAAGATCAAATTCCTCAGATTTAAACATTAATTTCTATACAGAATTACTAATTATTAATTTCCAGAAGTGCCTTTTTGAGCGTGCTCTAGCGATATTTTTCCCTTGAATAACAGCCTGGACTGCAGGCACAGTACAGACCAATAAAGACATCTACTGGGATTGTGTTTTAAGGGAAGGCAATCCGATACAGAATAAAATGAGGAGCGCTGCATGTGAGTAGGGTGGGATTGAGTGGTGGGATACCTGATAGACCTCTCTTGCATGTGAGTAGGGTGGGATTGAGTGGTGAGATACCTGATAGACCTCTCTTGCATGTGAGTAGGATGGGATTGAGTGGTGGGATACCTGATAGACCTCCCTTGCATGTGATGGTGGGATTCAGTGGTGGGATACCTGACAGACCTCTCTTGCATGTGAGTAGGGTGGGCTTGAGTGGTGGGATACCTGATAGACCTCTCTTGCATGCGAGTAGGGTGGGATTGAGTGGTGGGATACCTGATAGACCTCTCTTGCATGTGATGGTGGGATTGAGTGGTGGGATACCTGATAGACCTCTCTTGCATGGAGTAGAGTGGGATTGAGTGGTGGGATACCTGATAGACCTCTCTTGCATGTGAGTAGGGTGGGCTTGAGTGGTGGGATACCTGATAGACCTCTCTTGCATGTGATGGTGGGATTGAGTGGTGGGATACCTGATAGACCTCTCTTGCATGGAGTAGAGTGGGATTGAGTGGTGGGATACCTGATAGACCTCTCTTGCATGTGATGGTGGGATTCAGTGGTGGGATACCTGGACCTTGCATGTGAGGGGTGGGATGGGATACCTGATAGACCTCTCTTGCATGTGATGGTGGGATTGAGTGGTGGGATACCTGATAGACCTCTCTTGCATGGAGTAGAGTGGGATTGAGTGGTGGGATACCTGATAGACCTCTCTTGCATGTGAGTAGGGTGGGCTTGGTGGTGGGATACCTGATAGACCTCTTGCATGCAGTAGGGTGGGATTGAGTGGTGGGATACCTGATAGACCTCTCTTGCATGTGATGGTGGGATTGAGTGGTGGGATACCTGATAGACTCTCTTGCATGGAGTAGAGTGGGATTGAGTGGTGGGATACCTGATAGACCTCTCTTGCATGTGATGGTGGGATTGAGTGGTGGGATACCTGATAAACCTCTCTTGCATGCGAGTAGGGTGGGCTTGAGTGGTGGGATACCTGATAGACCTCTCTTGCATGTGAGTAGGGTGGGCTTGAGTGGTGGGATACCTGATAGACCTCTCTTGCATGTGATGGTGGGATTGAGTGGTGGTATACCTGATAGACCTCTCTTGCATGCGAGTAGGGTGGGCTTGAGTGGTGGGATACCTGATAGACCTCTCTTGCATGTGAGTAGGGTGGGCTTGAGTGGTGGGATACCGGATAGACCTCTCTTGCATGTGAGTAGGGTGGGATTGGTGGTGGGATACCTGATAGACCTCTCTCTTGCATTGAGTGGGGTGGGATTGAGTGGTGGGATACCTGATAGACCTCTCTTGCATGTGATGGTGGGATTGAGTGGTGGGATACCTGATAGACCTCTCTTGCATGGAGTAGAGTGGGATTGAGTGGTGGGATACCTGATAGACCTCTCTTGCATGTGATGGTGGGATTCAGTGGTGGGATACCTGACAGACCTCTCTTGCATGTGAGTAGGGTGGGCTTGAGTGGTGGGATACCTGATAGACCTCTCTTGCATGTGATGGTGGGATTGAGTGGTGGGATACCTGATAGACCTCTCTTGCATGGAGTAGAGTGGGATTGAGTGGTGGGATACCTGATAGACCTCTCTTGCATGTGATGGTGGGCTTGAGTGGTGGGATACCTGATAGACCTCTCTTGCATGTGAGTAGGGTGGGATTGAGTGGTGGGATACCTGATAGACCTCTCTTGCATGCGAGTAGGATGGGATTGAGTGGTGGGATACCTGATAAACCTCTCTTGCATGCGAGTAGGGTGGGATTGAGTGGTGGGATACCTGATAGACCTCTCTTGCATGCCAGTAACATGGGATTCAGTGGTGGGATACCTGACAGACCTCTCTTGCATGTGAGTAGGGTGGGATTGAGTGGTGGGATACCTGATAGACCTCTCTTGCATGCGAGTAGGGTGGGATTGAGTGGTGGGATACCTGATAGACCTCTCTTGCATGTGAGTAGGGTGGGCTTGAGTGGTGGGATACCTGATAGACCTCTCTTGCATCTCTGAGTAGGGTGGGATTGAGTGGTGGGATACCTGATAGACCTCTCTTGCATGTGAGTAGGGTGGGATTGAGTGGTGGGATACCTGATAGACCTCTCTTGCATGTGAGTAGGGTGGGATTGAGTGGTGGGATACCTGATAGACCTCTCTTGCATGCGAGTAGGATGGGATTGAGTGGTGGGATACCTGATAGACCTCTCTTGCATGTGATGGTGGGATTGAGTGGTGGGATACCTGAAAGGCCTCTCTTGCATGCGAGTAGGGTGGGATTGAGTGGTGGGATACCTGATAGACCTCTCTTGCATGTGATGGTGGGATTGAGTGGTGGGATACCTGATAGACCTCTCTTGCATGTGAGTGGGGTGGGATTGAGTGGTGGGATACCTGATAGACCTCTCTTGCATGTGAGTGGGGTGGGATTGAGTGGTGGGATACCTGATAGACCTCTCTTGCATGTGATGGTGGGATTGAGTGGTGGGATACCTGATAGACCTCTCTTGCATGTGAGTAGGGTGGGATTGAGTGGTGGGATAACTGATAGACCTCTCTTGCATGCGAGTAGGATGGGATTGAGTGGTGGGATACCTGATAGACCTCTCTTGCATGTGAGTAGGGTGGGATTGAGTGGTGGGATACCTGACAGACCCTCTGCACCTGATCTTGCATGTGATGGATGGGATGTGAGTGGTGGGATTGCCTGGTGGACCTCTCTAGCATGTGAGTAGGGTGGGCTTGAGGGTGGGATACCTGACAGACCTCTCTTGCATGAGGGTGGGATTGAGTGGTGGGATACCTGATAGACCTCTCTTGCATGTGATGGTGGGATTGAGTGGTGGGATACCTGATAGACCTCTCTTGCATGGAGTAGAGTGGGATTGAGTGGTGGGATACCTGATAGACCTCTCTTGCATGTGATGGTGGGATTGAGTGGTGGGATACCTGATAGACCTCTCTTGCATGTGAGTAGGGTGGGCTTGAGTGGTGGGATACCTGATAGACCTCTCTTGCATGTGATGGTGGGATTGAGTGGTGGGATACCTGATAGACCTCTCTTGCATGGAGTAGAGTGGGATTGAGTGGTGGGATACCTGATAGACCTCTCTTGCATGTGAGTAGGGTGGGCTTGAGTGGTGGGATACCTGATAGACCTCTCTTGCATGCGAGTAGGGTGGGATTGAGTGGTGGGATACCTGATAGACCTCTCTTGCATGTGATGGTGGGATTGAGTGGTGGGATACCTGATAGACCTCTCTTGCATGGAGTAGAGTGGGATTGAGTGGTGGGATACCTGACAGACCTCTCTTGCATGTGATGGTGGGATTGAGTGGTGGGATACCTGATAGACCTCTCTTGCATGTGAGTAGGGGTTGAGTGGTGGGATACCTGATAGACCTCTCTTGCATGTGATGGTGGGATTGAGTGGTGGGATACCTGATAAACCTCTCTTGCATGCGAGTGGGTGGGCTTGAGTGGTGGGATACCTGATAGACCTCTTTGCATGTGAGTAGGGTGGGATTGAGTGGTGGATACCTGATAGACCTCTCTTGCATGTGATGGTGGGATTGAGTGGTGGGATACCTGATAGACCTCTCTGCATGGAGTAGAGTGGGATTGAGTGGTGGGATACCTGATAGACCTCTCTTGCATGTGATGGTGGGATTCAGTGGTGGGATACCTCACAGACCTCTCTTGCATGTGAGTAGGGTGGGCTTGAGTGGTGGGATACCTGATAGACCTCTCTTGCATGTGATGGTGGGATTGAGTGGTGGGATACCTGATAGACCTCTCTTGCATGCGAGTAGGTGGGATTGAGTGGTGGGATACCTGATAGACCTCTCTTGCATGTGATGGTGGATTGAGTGGTGGGATACCTGACAGACCTCTCTTGCATGTGAGTAGGGTGGGATTGAGTGGTGGGATACCTGATAGACCTCTCTTGCATGCCAGTAAGGTGGGATTCAGTGGTGGGATACCTGACAGACCTCTCTTGCATGTGAGTAGGGTGGGCTTGAGTGGTGGGATACCTGATAGACCTCTCTTGCATGCGAGTAGGGTGGGATTGAGTGGTGGGATACCTGACAGACCTCTCTTGCATGTGAGTAGGGTGGGATTGAGTGGTGGGATACCTGATAGACCTCTCTTGCATGTGAGTAGGGTGGGATTGAGTGGTGGGATACCTGACAGACCTCTCTTGCATGTGAGTAGGGTGGGATTGAGTGGTGGGATACCTGATAGACCTCTCTTGCATGTGATGGTGGGATTGAGTGGTGGGATACCTGATAGACCTCTCTTGCATGTGAGGGGGGTGGGATTGAGTGGTGGGATACCTGATAGACCTCTCTTGCATGTGAGTGGGGTGGGATTGAGTGGTGGGATACCTGATAGACCTCTCTTGCATGTGATGGTGGGATTGAGTGGTGGGATACCTGATAGACCTCTCTTGCATGTGAGTAGGGTGGGATTGAGTGGTGGGATAACTGATAGACCTCTCTTGCATGCGAGTAGGATGGGATTGAGTGGTGGGATACCTGATAGACCTCTCTTGCATGTGAGTAGGGTGGGATTGAGTGGTGGGATACCTGACAGACCTCTCTTGCATGTGATGGTGGGATTGAGTGGTGGGATACCTGATAGACCTCTCTTGCATGTGAGTAGGGTGGGATTGAGTGGTGGGATACCTGATAGACCTCTCTTGCATGTGAGGGTGGGATTGAGTGGTGGGATACCTGATAGACCTCTCTTGCATGTGAGTAGGGTGGGATTGAGTGGTGGGATACCTGATAGACCTCTCTTGCATGCGAGTAGGGTGGGATTGAGTGGTGGGATACCTGATAGACCTCTCTTGCATGTGATGGTGGGATTGAGTGGTGGGATACCTGATAGACCTCTCTTGCATGTGAGTAGGGTGGGATTGAGTGGTGGATACCTGATAGACCTCTCTTGCATGCGAGTAGGGTGGGATTGAGTGGTGGGATACCTGATAGACCTCCCTTGCATGTGAGTGGGGTGGGATTGAGTGGTGGGATACCTGATAGACCTCTCTTGCATGTGAGTAGGTGGGATTGAGTGGTGGGATACCTGATAGACCTCTCTGCATGCATGTAGGGTGGGATTGAGTGGTGGGATACCTGATGGAGACCTCTCTTGCATGCTGCAGTGGGTGGGATTGAGTGGTGGGATACCTGATAGACCTCTCTTGCATGTGATGGTGGGATTGAGTGGTGGGATACCACTGATAGACCTCTCTGCATGGAGTAGAGGGGATTGAGTGGTGGGATACCTGATAGACCTCTCTTGCATGTGATGGTGGGCTTGAGTGGTGGGATACCTGACAGACCTCTCTTGCATGTGAGTAGGGTGGGCTTGAGTGGTGGGATACCTGATAGACCTCTCTTGCATGTGATGGTGGGATTGAGTGGTGGGATACCTGATAGACCTCTCTTGCATGTGAGTAGGGTGGGATTGAGTGGTGGGATACCTGACAGACCTCTCTTGCATGCGAGTAGGGTGGGATTGAGTGGTGGGATACCTGATAGACCTCTCTTGCATGTGAGTAGGGTGGGATTGAGTGGTGGGATACCTGATAGACCTCTCTTGCATGCGAGTAGGGTGGGATTGAGTGGTGGGATACCTGATAGACTTCTCTTTTCCGTTCTGTAGTCATGGAGGCTCCTGTGGGGTTGCCCCCATTTGGAATAGTATAGAGCAGTTTCGGGATGGTATTGTTGGGTTTCCCAACATCTTCCAGCCTCCACTGGGAAAGGGTTTCTCTCAGAGCTTTGGGAATCATTCCATACTGATCACTGGGGATGTTAATTATGTTGCACCCAAGTGGTTTAAGCTGACAAAAGATAGAAAAAAAACCTGAAATTAAAAGCAATATTTCAATGGGTGTGGTAATCATCATACAGATATGGAAAATTATAACAAATGTGAATCTGAATCTTAAAAGACCACAGCCCACAGTATGAGGCTCCAGGTGAAGCACTGCCATGTAATGAACCACAATGCTAATGAATGTAGTGATCGCCAGTCCAGGTTTCAACGTCTCTATATTCCTTTGTGCGACCCTTTGAGGAGGAATGTGGGAATGCTCTGCAAGAGCTGTACAGAAATATCTAGAAGGAACGGTATAGAAATATCTAGAAGGAACGGTCTAGAAATAATGTTCACTATTAGCTTCAAACAAATACAAAAAGAAAAGAACAAAAACAAACGCATGTTTACCTTAATACCTTTTATATAGGAAACTGTGAGGCCTACAAAATAATAGTAGGTCCTTTTAGATATGCATTCCCTGAATTACTTTCAAAAGGTATGCACAGTATTGCTGAGAAAAAAAAAGTTAATTAAACCCCATGCTGATGAGGTTCACCCTTCAGATCTCGAGGCAGGGGGTCGTAACATTACAATGCAGACGGGGCTCCCAAAGACTCAGGGTTGTGAAAGAAATGTAGAAATGGAATTACTCATCATGTACCACAGATACACTGAAGCAAAAGCAAAGACTGTCAATAATATGGAAGCATGTTTGTATAATATGCACCTTTACATTGATATCTACAGGACTTATTGCTCTAAAAACAGTTCCTAAGATGCAAATAAAAAGCCACTTACAGCAGCTAGTGTTCCGGAATACGTCGGTGCATCCAAGAGAACATTGTCCCCAGGGTTTATAATCATCTCAAACGCCTGGAAGAAAGAGACAAGGAACGCCTTTCAGTGACGTTCTCAAAAGTATGAAAAATCTACACCTTGGAAAAATGAAGAAGGAAAAATATTTTAACACAAACAACTAACTAATCCAAATAATTAGCAGCGGGCATAGTAAACCACCCTCTTCTTGTCCACACAGAACTGACAGTGGAGATCCCAGAGCAGAGTTCACAGGTATGAGAATGTATTGTTGGCTCAGGATATAAAAGAACGGAGGATAAACCTCTCAATCACACGAGCCCCTTGTTACTGTAGATGCAGAAGATAAACCTCTCAATCATGATTGTTACAGAAGATAAACCTCTCAATCATGAGCCTCTTGTTACTGTAGATGCAGAAGATAAACCTCTCAATCACACGAGCCCCTTGTTACTGTAGATGCAGAGGATAAACCTCTCAATCATGAGCCCCTTGTTACTGTAGATGCAGAAGATAAACCTCTCACTCACATGAGCCTCTTGTTACTGTAGATGCAGAGGATAAACCTCTCAATCATGAGCCCCTTGTTACTGTAGATGCAGAAGATAAACCTCTCAATCACATGAGCCTCTTGTTACTGTAGATGCAGAGGATAAACCTCTCAATCACACGAGCCCCTTGTTACTGTAGATGCAGAGGATAAACCTCTCAATCATGAGCCCCTTGTTACTGTAGATGCAGAGGATAAACCTCTCAATCACACAAGCCCCTTGTTACTGTAGATGCAGAGGATAAACCTCTCAATCATGAGCCCCTTGTTACTGTAGATGCAGAAGATAAACCTCACTCAATCACTGTAGATGCAGAGGATAATCCAATCATTGTTACTGTAGATGCAGAGGATAAACCTCTCAATCACACGAGCCCCTTGTTACTGTAGATGCAGAGGATAAACCTCTCAACCATGAGCCCCTTGTTACTGTAGATGCAGAAGATAAACCTCTCACTCACATGAGCCTCTTGTTACTGTAGATGCAGAGGATAAATCTCTCAATCATGAGCTCCGTGTTACTGTAGATGCAGAGGATAAACCTCTCAATCACATGAGCCTGTAGAGATGCAGAGGATAAACCTCTCAATCACAGCCCCATGTTAGTAGATGCCCTCTCAATCATGAGCCCCCTTGTTACTGTAGATGCAGAAGATAAACCTCTCAATCACACAAGCCCTTGTTACAGATGAGCCTCAATCATGAGCCCCTTGTTACTGTAGATGCAGAGGATAAACCTCTCAATCATGAGCCTCTTGTTACTGTAGATGCAGAGGATAAATCTCTCAATCATGAGCTCCGTGTTACTGTAGATGCAGAGGATAAACCTCTCAATCACACGAGCCCCTTGTTACTGTAGATGCAGAGGATAAACCTCTCAATCATGAGCCCCTTGTTACTGTAGATGCAGAAGATAAACCTCTCAATCATGAGCCTCTTGTTACTGTAGATGCAGAGGATAAACCTCTCAATCATGAGCCCCTTGTTACTGTAGATGCAGAGGATAAACCTCTCAATCACACGAGCCCCATGTTACTGTAGATGCAGAGGATAAACCTCTCACTCACATGAGCCCCTTGTTACTGTAGATGCAGAAAATAAACCCCTCAATCATGAGCCCCTTGTTATAAACCTCTCAATCATGAGCCCCTTGTTACTGTAGATGCAGAGGATAAACCTCTCAATCATGAGCCCCTTGTTACTGTAGATGCAGAAGATAAACCTCTCAATCACACGAGCCCCATGTTACTGTAGATGCAGAGGATAAACCTCTCAATCATGAGCCCCTTGTTACTGTAGATGCAGAGGATAAACCTCTCAATCATGAGAGGATAAACCTCTCAATCATGAGCCTTGTTACTGTAGATGCAGAGGATAAACCTCTCAATCATGAGCCCCTTGTTACTGTAGATGCAGAGGATAAACCTCTCAATCATGAGCCCCTTGTTACTGTAGATGCAGAAGATAAACCCCTCAATCATGAACTCTGTGTTACTGTAGATGCAGAGGAAAAACCTCTCAATCATGAGCCCCTTGTTACTGTAGATGCAGAAGATAAACCTCTCAATCATGAGCCCCTTGTTACTGTAGATGCAGAGGATAAACCTCTCAATCATGAGCTCCTTGTTACTGTAGATGCAGAGGATAAACCTCTCAATCATGAGCCCCTTGTTACTGTAGATGCAGAGGAAAAACCTCTCAATCATGAGCCCCTTGTTACTGTAGATGCAGAAGATAAACCTCTCAATCATGAGCCCCTTGTTACTGTAGATGCAGAGGAAAAACCTCTCAATCATGAGCCCCTTGTTACTGTAGATGCAGAAGATAAACCTCTCAATCATGAGCCCCTTGTTACTGTAGATGCAGAGGAAAAACCTCTCAATCATGAGCCCCTTGTTACTGTAGATGCAGAGGATAAACCTCTCAATCATGAGCCCCTTGTTGTGCAGAGGAAAACCTCTCAATCATGTGCCCCTTGTTACTGTAGATGCAGAGGATAAACCTCTCAATCATGAGCCCCTTGTTATTGTAGATGCAGAGGATAAACCTCTCAACCATGAGCCCCTTGTTACTGTAGATGCAGAAGATAAACCTCTCAATTACACGAGCCCCTTGGTGTAACTTCCTTTTGTTTTCTTTCACAAGTCTGCAGCACAGAGTGAAAGGTTGGCCAACGTTAAAGGGGGGGAATGAGCTGGACAGCAGAGCCGACCAGAGTCAGTAAAATCAACAATTCTGGGTATTCTCACCTTGCACAGTCCTTCCTGGCTGCCAGTGGTGACACACATCTCCAGCTGTGCCCTTCCGGCCGTTGGCGGGTTGTGGAGGCTTTTCTGAAGATCCTTCATCCATGAAAGCAATTCTGGAATTCTTCAAAAAAGTGAGAAAAAAAACAAAACAAAAAAAACAACTTTTGGTTCCGTGTCTTGTGATAATCCAGTTATGGGGGAATACTGTGGTTGTGTAATCCCTGTGAGCCCCGTACCTCCCGTGAGTCCCGTACCTCCCCCATATCTCCCGTACCTCCCGTGAACCCCGTACCTCCCATGAGGCCATTTCCCCCATGTCTCCCGTGAACCTCCCTCCCGTGACCCCCTACTCCCATGAGCCCTGTATCTGCCCGTATCCCACGTGAGCCCCACCATCTCCCGGAGCCTCCCGTGAGCCCCCGCCCATGCCTCCCGGAACCCCGTGAGCCCATTGCCTCCGGAGCCCATCCTGAGGCCCTGAGGCCCGTGAGCCCATTATCTCCGTGGAGCCCTCCCGATCCCTCCGGAGCCCCCCGTGATCCCCGTGAGCCCCCGTGATCCCCGTGGGCCCATTATCTGACCTAAGTGCCAGTATCTCCCACAGCCCGTTTTCTGCTGATCTACCGTGCAGGGTTAGCACGCCCGTACTTCTGTGACAGTTGTGCTGCCTCCCGTGAACACCTCCCCCCGTCTGACTATCTCCGTGGGCCCGTATCTGATCTCCCGAGGCCATTCTCCTGTGAGCATATACCTCCCGAGCCCCGTATCTCCCGTGAGCCCCGTATCTCCCGTGAGCCCCGAAGCCCCGTATCCCCCGTTAAAGTACCTAGGCACCAGTTTGTCACATGGCCCACTGGACAGTTGTGCTGCTCTGAACACTGCCTCTGACTCAAGATGTTAAATATTCAGCATATTCAGAGTGACCAGCTAACCAACTCTGAAGATTTAAATACAGGCACCAGTTTGTCTGGCCTTGGAGTTATCAAAAGCACCTGGATTGTACTTCTTGTCTGCACTCACCCAGAAGAGGCAGAGTATTGAAGGGCTCTCTTCATAAGGGTCTCATCAAATTCAATACTGTCGCCGTTCTTCAGAGAGATGCTGGCACTTTTAAATGGGAATGTGTTCGCATTAGGAGCTCCGGCAGCAAGTGAGATGAGGGAAGGTGGGGATCTCTGTTGCAGTTCAGCTACAAAATAAACAAACAGGACCAACTAAGTCTAGCACAAGTTTATGGCATCGAAAAACTATGTTGATTCATTAAAAAAGTGTAATCTTCATGGAGCTGTTCTACTGATTTACATTGGGATGTATAGTTTAACACCAAAGGATTGTGCCACATTTATAAAGCAGAACATTCAAGGGACAACTAACTTCTAGAAATCAGTGATTAAACTATATTGTTAAAGGAGTGTTTTTCATTTAGTAAGCAACGGCGGCAATACTAAAACTAAACTAAAGAAAAAAGCAAAGAAAATAAATGTACCGACGTCCTTAAATATCCCCATGATGAGATCTGTAACATGTACAGGAACAGAAACTGTGATTCAAAAACAAACAGAAAAACATAAATCTCTAAAAAAACTTACTTAATATTCGTATTGGAGATGCCTTTCTTGCTGCACTGATAGCATTTATAAACCTGGAATAATTCATGATACCTGCAACACAGGGAGTATAACCTGTCAGTATAACACAGCACTGTCCTGTAGTTTGAATTGTTTTACATATTTATTAAGTGTTTACCTTTTAGAACCATGTTTACATTATCAGCTTCAGCATTATGATTTGTGTTTCCTGATGAAGTTACGGACTAAAGGCCAAATTAGGGAAGAGCCAAGTTTTAGTGTAAACATGACTTTGAAAGACACTGCTGCTTTATTTATAGTTCAGGGACAGGTGGAAATCAAGCAAAACATTTAAAAACAAAACCAGAGGAGCAGTTTAAAACTTATATTTTCAAAGCATTCATTAATGTCTTTAAAATAATTATATTAAATACTGTGTGTGTATATATATATATATATATATATATATATATATATATATAAAAAACAGAAAAACATCTCTATATAATTTTGAAGGCATTCATGCACCAAAACTTTTTCCAATAAGAGGTGTCGACCATAAGTCACTTCATATATTAATGTCTCTGCAGAGTTAAATAGTTAACGTCAATGACATGTAAACCATGTATACTGCGCACGATGAAGCTCATTAGTCATTCTCCAAGCTGAAAAATTCATACAAAAAAATAAAAAATCAAGACTGCTGATCAGCTTGGTATAGGTGTGAACAGCGCTGGGTGTGCTGGGTGTTCAGTGTACTGGGTGTTTTAAACTGAATACGTAAATAATATGCATAGCAATTTTGCTACACAGCTTGAGTTTGCATGTTATCAAGCTTCTTGTACTTTGTTGGTTCCTGGTGTCTCAATGGTCAGTTGTGAATATACTGCATGCAGTAGAGAAACGACGGGACAGCTTGCAGCCTGCCTGGGTATTGCCAGAAACACGTGACCAAGGTAATGCTGCAATTTACTCACAGTGTCTAAATTGGGGAGTAAATGACCTTACCTGGAGCTCTGGGTGTGAAATATCAGTGCTCCATTTAAATTCACTTTGCATCATTGTCTGTTTCAGTTATCATCACATCCAGTTTAAAGCACCCGTGGCCTCACTGGCTGGTATCCAAGCAGCTTAGAAAGTCGATCCCCTCTCTCCACCGCCATGATTCACGTGACGTAGCAGCACATACCACACGCTACAGGAAGTGAGCGTCTAACACACTGTATTATTATTATTATTATTATTATTATTATTATTATTTGTTTATTTAGCAGACACCTTTATCCAAGGCGACTTACAGAGACTAGGGTGTGTGAACTATGCATCAGCTGCAGAGTCACTTACAATTACTTCTCACCCGAAAGACGGAGCACAAGGAGGTTAAGTGACTTGCTCAGGGTCACACAATGAGTCAGTGGCTGAGGTGGGATTTGAATCGGGGACCTCCTGGTTACAAGCCCTTTTCTTTAACCACTGGACCACACAGCCTCCTATATGACTTGAAAGGGTGGATAAATCGCCTTCTCACGCTGAAAAGCAGTACAACAGGGTTTTTATATGAAAACATGTCCAGAAGTCATACCTTATACTTATGAGACTTCAACAGTGAAAATCCGGTTTGTGACATAACCTCGCACAACTTTCTACTCTACGTACCAGCTGCGCCAAGCAATCCTTTATTATCGGAGATCCGCTGGAAGTAGCCATGGCAAGGTTCTTTGACCAAATACGAAAAAATAAGCATACAGTACGAGACATTTAGAGATCTTCATTGTGTTTTTTGTTTTTTTTAGTTATTTGAAAAAAAAAAAAATGTATGCGACACCATTTATTCAACTTTCAGGTTATTGCCATTTGACTCATAATAACTGCTTTATAGCTAATTTGTTTTATCCGCAAGGTTATAAAAAATACTGAAGCTACTACAAATAAAAATAAATACCCTCTGCAGCAAATACATAAATACATATATAAATAAATAACAAAGCCGATTGCTCATCGGATAGCTGATTGTTTTAAGCCTAGACTTTTCTGTCCCCTGGCAATAAGATGCAATTCACTGTACACTAGCCTTAAGCATCTATCATGGGTACCTACCAAGGAAAAGTCACTCTGTAGCACAATACATATTAAACTAGCAGAGCTATGTTATTGCTGCGGGAACCATCAACACCAGGCTTAAGCCTAATTCACTGACCAAGTGCTGGATGAACACAGGATTTTCATGTTCGGATATTCACTTAGAATTGAAATATTCATTCGGATAGTCGTTCGTTTTCAAAAAGTAATACAAGCCATTATATTGCTCTGAACGCAGACAGAGACAGCACAGCAGCAGGGGCAGGGGGCGTGGCCATGGCCTGTGTGTGTGCCTTTATTATACAGCAAGACCTTACAATATGTAACACATTAAAACAGAAAAATATCCCAGGAATAAATCATAAGTCAAATTAACTACAATTAACTACAAAAACAAAGGATGCCAAATAGCAGTTCAAGTTAAACGCTGTTTTGTTTATTCCTGAAATAAATAGTACATAAATTTGACAGTGAATTTTATTAATTTTTTTTTTTTTTCATTCCTTGTCACTGCAGTTTCTCCACAGTAAACAGCAGCCATCGACACATTTTCATAAAGTAATAACATGAGGTTTACTTGTGCCTTTTTGTAGCTGAACAAGCAAAACATAAACTGAAATTTAACTTTAAACACTTCAAATAACACAAAAGTGGACATGGTGCCTTCTAAAACTTTTAAATAGAGGCTCAAGAGCTGCTGTGTTGATCCGGTTTTTATATATATATATATATATTTATCTCGCATATCACACAGAGCTCGTTTTCATTGGCCATTTTTTTAAACTGTTGTGCAACATCTGGTGAGACGGTAAATAACTGCAAGGTATTTTTGTCATTTGTAACAAATACGAACATCTCATTTTTGTATCCGAATACATGTCAAAAAATTTTCGTTTGAATATTTGTCCCAGCACTATTTAAAAGTACGAAAACATGAAAAAAAAAACAACTGTGAGTTCCACAAATTTGTTCAAAAAAGACAACTACTGGCGAAAGCCTTGCACCTGTGGAATCTGGATTCATTATTATTATTATTATTATTATTATTATTATTATTATTATTATTATTATTACTATTATTATTATTATTATTATTATAAGAAAGTCTTTATAAGTGAGGAACGCAGGCGAGTAGGGTAGCCTATCATAGATATTACCTAATAGCTATATTTGTGTCTGGATCATTTTTATAAACTAAAGTGCTGGTATTTCAGCTCCGTTGGATCCGAAATGCTGAAGCTACGGTTCTGTAGAAAACTTGTATATATTATACATGAACCTCTATACTAGGTTTATATTACATATGCAGGCAATAAATGTTTAGCAAATAACACAAGGATAGGACAGCGCTTTCTTTTGGAAAGTTCTTTGGGTTTTTTTTTTTTTTTTGTGTGTAGCGCTATCTCGGTTTTTGTTTTGCTTCCCATAGTTTTTGTATTACATTTTTTCGGTGGCCAAATGAGACAGGCTGCACTTGCGCTGCTTCAAAACACACTTACAACCCGTTTAAGAAAGCTGTACGACAGCAGTAGTTGTACAAGGCCAAACTGGAACGCACACACAAACATTTCATTACACCCTCCCGTATTTTAATATTAATGAGGTTATTTGCATTTGGAACGATACCTGAAAGGTACTGCCAAAATAGAGGGAGAAAAAGGCGAGACTTCTTTTTCTTTTTCCATGGAAACTGCCCCAATGTATCTCTTAGAATTAGTCTCAGCTCATCTGGTACACCAGAGTGCAACCAGTAACTGGTCCCCCTGCAACAGTCCGTCTACAGTGGGTGTAATAAAAAAAGGGCTATTTCTGACTGATGTATTGTTTTAGATCCAGGTTTTTGTGCAAAATATTATTACTTAGCAAAACACTTAATCTCATTGGGATTGAAGAGCATAACCTTCACAATCACCCACCACTAAGTACTGTCAACTGTCATTAGTGTAAAAGCCGACATTTAAACCAGATCATCCTTACTCTTAGACTTCAACTAAAAGGCAAACTCTTTACATATCACTTAAAAGGGACTAAGCAAAAATTGTAACAATACACAGAACTGACTTCCTCAATTACCATTATTAAAGAAACACATCTATACAAGAAGTTTGTTCCGCACAAGCGACTGATAATATTGCAATATGCTGGCAGAAGAACATAAGGAAGTTTACAAACGGGAGGAGGCCATTCGGCCCATCTTGCTCGTTTGGTTGTTAGTAGCTTATTGATCCCAGAATCTCATCAAGCAGCTTCTTGAAGGATCCCAGGGTGTCAGCTTCAACAACATTACTGGGGAGTCGGTTCCAGACTCCCACAATTCTCTGTGTAAAAAAGTGCCTCCTATTTTCTGTTCTGAAAGACCCTTTATCTAATCTCCATTTGTGACCCCTGGTCCTTGTTTCTTTTTTCAGGTTAAAAAAGTCCCCTGGGTCGACATTGGACGGCCTGTCTCACTCCAGCCAACCTTTAAACACATCTATACGAGTATAGCATTGCAATATGAAGGGATAAAGCCAGCCTGTCTCACTCCAGCCACACTTACATTTATACATATATCTGGAACAGTTGCACTATGTAGTAATAACAAACGATTAATAAATCGCACCAAATAAGTAAAATCATACCCGCACTGGTTGTTACTGTCCTTTCGGAAATCTCCATTCTTTTTAAAAATATATATATTTAATTTGCATCTCCAACTAATGGCGCTCAAATCGCAAATAAAAAAAACAAAGTAAACATTTAGAAGGCACACAGCAGTGTGTGTATATATATATATATATATATTACGTATGAATGAACTTTTGGACTTACCAGTTAAAAGTCAACTAGAACACAAAGTCTCTGTTTTGTAAATATGTAACAGCAGTTTAAAACCTGCAAAGAATGATTACAAGGTTGAGCCGTGAATAATATAGAATATATCCCTCACTGAAGTGTGAGCTGTGTATCCCACGTGCTAGTGCTGTTATTGTTTAAAACATGCTTACTTATCTGAGCCAAAGAATCTAGCGGCTCTTGTCTGGGTGAATCATATAACACATCTAATCATATAACTGCAGTGTCTCTGGTCCTTTGTGTATTGTTACAGTATGCAGTCATGTCCCTTGGGGTTCATGTAGTGTTCTGAACAGATCAGGATACAGTATCTAATAACTCAACGCTGTGCTCTTACTACTGTAGCATACAATGCAGCAGATAGTGCTGCCATCTTTTCCACAGACCAAACCCAGACATATTTCTCAGTCAGCCTAGGTCTATCAGAGCAGCAGTATACTGTAACACAGTTTAACACAATAGCACCAGATCGCGGTACAAATCAACAATCATGCAGTATACTGGATTTCTGAGCCTGAAAAGCCTGTTTGTGACGGTCAGAATTATTTTACAACCACCACCCCCCCGATAATAAACATTAACACAAGTTATTAACAGACGGTAACTACGGCACTGTCGTCGTGTTTCGGTAAAAAGAGACAAAATTAGTCAAAATGTACTCAAATTTTGCTCAGGTTTTTCAATGTTACTAATGGCTACCGCTAAATATCCATTACATATCCTACGTAAACCATATTTTACTGTAAAGGATATATATTAAAGGATATATATATAATCATATATATATGTAAATTACCAATGTAAAGCGTCTTATCCAACTTCCGTCCCATATCCAATCTTCCTTTTCTTGAAAGAGCTGTAGCCAGCCAGCTAATGGAACCTCTCACAGACAACAATCTGCTTGAATCTCTACAGTCTGGCTTCCGGCCACATCACAGTACTGAAACTGCTCTGCTCCGGATTGTGAATGATCTCCTGCTCAATGCTGACGCTGCAGCTCCCTCTGTGCTTGTCCTCCTTGACCTAACGGCCGCTTTTGACACCATAGATCATGGCATTCTTCTTGACCGCCTTCAGAAGTATGCTTGAATCTCTGGAACCTGTCTCCTGGCTGTCCTCTTACCTATCTGGACGCATGCAGTCTATTTTCTATGATGGAAGCAGTGCTGTCGCAAACCCGGTCACTTGCGATGTCCCTCAAGGGTCTGTTCTCGGGCTTCTTTTTAACATCTACATGCTTCCCTTGGGTCACCTTATCAAGTTAATGCTCACATTACCCCTGGTCTCGCCCAATTACACTGGCTACCTGTGAAGTTCAGCATTACTTTCAAAATTCTCCTGTTTGCCTACAAGGCCCGTTTTTCTTTACCCACCAGATTAGTCTGCGTTTTATTTTTTTTTTAACAGTTTGCCACCTTATGAAAAGTTATCATGTTTCATAAATAGAGAATTGGTAATATGTATTAGAATAGTCAGATTTTTTCACCTTAAAACATATGATTAACGCGTTAGCAGTGTAGCGGTGCCATCGTTTAAATGGTATCAATGAAATCATGACAGCTAAACAAAAATATATACGAGTAAAGATATAAGTGGAAAAAAAATCCTCATTTAAATGTATGAAAGTCTGAGGCACTGACACAACAAAATGTGAAAAAAGTTCAAGGGGGTGTAGACTTTCTATAGGCATTGTAATTATATATATATATATATATATATATATATATATATATATATATATATAAAACATTTTCATTTATTTATTTTTACAAAATGGCTATGGTGTCCTGTTTTTTTATAAATCAGAGGTGGCAACTCTAATTGGACATGCATATTTATTTGGGTCATTATTTCCCAAGTTACATAAATAATGTTGTAATCATAATCTGCAGTTAGTATTGTGTATGGGTTGGATGTCGGACAGTTTGCTAAAGCTGTGTTTACTTTCAGATGGCACAGAAAGCGAACTCGTGGAGACTCGCTGATTATTACATTTTTGACACTATCAAACACTAGCCCAGCGCACAGAGACATTTAGACTGCAATCTTAACTCCTGGTAAACTGCAGTTATGCGTATTATACAATATTCAATTTTGAAAATTAGTTTTAAGTATTGCATTTTATTTACTACTCCGCTACAGTAAGTATGGATGAACTAATTTCAGGACTGCATTAATAATATTATTGCATACTTCAAAACCCTAAAACATATGTATAACGCGTTAGCAATGTAGCGGTGCCATCGTTTAAATGGTATTTCTTTAAAAAAAATCATGACAGCTAAACAAAAAAAATATATACGAGTAAATATATGACGTAATTTGATTAATTTGTAAGCGATTATTTACGTCCTACAGTGCAACACACACTCACCTTGCAAGAAAAACCTGTTTATCGCTTTCCCGTTGAAAAAATTCGCAGGGAACTCTGGGTGTTGTAGTTAATTTTGGCAAAGACTTCATTTCCCGGCTTACATTTCGATTATGAGTTGCTCTTTTTTCTGACCGATGCCTATCATCCTCTCATAAAGGACGAAATATGAACAAACATAAACAGAATGCATGTAAATGTATCTGGATTAAAGCGCGGGTGCAGAAACAGCAGATCGTTCTTACATTCTAGGAAGCGAACGACCAATACAGTAATATGGTAATTCAGCCTGCATACTTGCAAACTGGTAACTCCAGTGAGTATCGGCTGTTTCACTTGTATCTCTTATTGGGTCAAATGTGCCCAGTGTTTGGAGTAGTGTCCTGGGTGAATACTACATCCGACCATACACGCTTTTATTTGATTATTTTAATAACTACAATGTGATACTTTTTATAATTCTATTATATTTATAATATTATACTGTCTGTTCCTGTGAAGGAAAGTTGTCCATCTTCACACCAGTCACACAGAAAGCATTTTGATTTTTGTCGTGGTAGGTATTAGGTATTTTAAGTAGATAAAATGAAACAGTGTAAACTCGTTGTAGTTGTATTGTTTTGCGGCGCCAGCTTTTGGTTTACTCAGCCCCTTCTGTAATAACTCCCTGGATCCGGGAATGTATAGAGACAGTCCTTACTACTAGTGCTGGGAATGAAGCTTCCGCTGGTTCGACCCGACATGAAGGAAATGAGTTAAGCAGTGTCAGGAAGCGAAGGTGCATTTGGTTCAGTTGAACCATTACACGTGACACGTGAGTGTTACTTTTAGGAATCCTTTGATGTTACGTTTTAGACATCAGTAACAAAATGTAATTATTTTACGGACACTGTCAGATTTCTACCGAGGTTTTCATAGTGAGCTGTTTCAGGCAAGACGAAAAGAACAGTTTTTTTGCAGTTTATATATATATATATATATATATATATATATATATATATATATAAATTTAGTCGTTGCCAATTATTTTTATTATTTTCTCCCAATTTGGAATGGCCAATTATTTTATTATGCTCAGCTCACCGCTACCACCCCTGCGCTGACTCGGGAGGGTGAAGACGAACACACCCAAGAGCTACAGCGTCGCAAAACAACGCAACTCTCGGGGAAGCTTACAGGCAAGCCCACAGGCGCCCGGCCAGACTACAGGGTTCGCTGGTGCGCGGTGAGCCGAGGACACCCTGGCCGACCTAACCCTCCCTCCCCCCGGGCGGCGCTCGGCCAGTTGAGCGCCGCCCCCTGGGAGCTCCTGTCCTCGGTCGGCGAAGGAATAGCCTGGACTCGAACTCGCGACGTCCAGACTATAGGCAATGTTTGTTTTTTATATACAAAATTATAAAGCCTGACATATGTCCCCTCGCAATCAATGAGTACACGTCATGTTAATAAAGGAAGCGCTGCTTACCCAGTTGTAATATCCTTTAAAGATAGCACCGCTGTACTCCAAATAATACAATAACCTTCTGGTAACAAGCCCTTTTCTCCACCGGACCAGGCAGGCAGGCAGGCAGGCAGGCACCCACACACCACACCCCACACCCACACACCCTCATCCTTTGTGATGTCACGGAACTCCTTGATTTCTTACTATGATTATGTACAGTAGCTTCTACCTTATTCTCTTTGTAAGTGACTCTGCAGCTGATGCGTAGTTCACACACTCTAGTCCCTTTCATGCAGAAGCCTCATCATGGCACCTGTTAGCATTTTTTGCATCAGTTAGCTTTGGCCAGTGATTCCCCACTCCCTCAACTACTTCAGCATCATCCTCACTATCCTCATCTGTTTCACTGCTGCTACGTGGGCTCCCTGCTTCCTCTCCCTGCGTGTCTGGCTGCCATTCACCATCATCACTATCACTCTCCTCTACTACCCTGGAACTAGATGCTCTTTATGTCTGGCTAAGAAAATAACAATACTGCTAATAAAACTGTGACTACTACCACACAGCTGCTGCTAATAATTATTCAGAAAATTCATTTTCAATTAAAAAACAGTTGAGAGAAGATAAAATGATCCAAATGATCCTATTTATGGACCACACTGCAATATATAGCTCTTATAGGACAAAAAATATTTAGCATAGGCCTATAGAACAATATAGGCCTAATGTGCATTATGAATCTTAATATTGCATGACGAAAAAAATAAAGTGACTATTAGAACAAAACATATACCATATTATTCCCTAAACATTACTTTCTTTGAATATATATTTATTAACTCCTCTGGTCTTTTTGTTTAAAAGGATTTTACATAAATCCCTGAGGTGCTCAGTGCTGCTGAACTTTTCTCTGCCATTGTACTGTCACCGTTATGTTTTTGTCACAAACGTTACTAGATTTTTAATTTCGTAGACGTCCACAAACGATACCACTAGATGGCAAAACAGTTTCTATAGTTTTAAAATAGCTTCCACTGTAGACCTCCAAAGGGTTGAAGAGGATACCATAAACATCATATATATATATAAATATATATATTTCTTTTAGCAGACGCCTCTTATCCAGGGCGACTTAGATATTAATTATACATTATTTCACATTAAAATATCACATTATTTTACATGTCCCATTTATACAGTAGTTGTTACCAATCTAGGTAAAGTACCTTGCTGAAAGGGTGTCCCCCACTGTTGTCTGTCAAGAGTCCAGACTTGGACTAAACACTACATACTGCATACATACATAAACATACATACATACATATACATATATATATATATATATATATATATATATATATATATATACATACATACATACATACATACATAGTGCCTATAGAAAGTCTACAACCTCTTTCAAAATGTTCACCTTTTGTTGCCTTATAGCCTGGAATTAAAATAGTTTTTTTTTTTTCATTTATCTAAACATCCTAACCCCACAAATTCTAAGTGAAAAAAATATTCTAGAAATTTGTAGAAAATTAATCAAAAATAAAAACTGAAATAGCTTGGTTGGTTTCAGGATAAATTCAGCAGTTCCTTGTAGGTTCCCTCTGCTGGGTAGTGATTTCAAAGCAGACTCAACCATGAGCACCAAGGTGCTTTCAAAAGAACTCCGGGACAAAGTTGTTGAAAGGCACAGATCAGGGGATGGGTATAAAAAAAAATATCAAAGGCCTTGAATATCCCTTGGAGCACGGTCAAGACGATTATTAAGAAGTGGAAGGTGTGTGGCACCACCAAGACCCTGCCTAGATCAGGCTGTCCCTCCAAACTGGATGACCGAGCAAGAAGGAGACTGATCAGAGAGGCTACCAAGAGGGCAATGGCAACTTTGCAAGAGCTACATGCTTTTATGGCCAAGACTGGTCAAAGTTTGCATGTGACAACAATATCCCATGCACTCAACAAATCTGGCCTGTATGGTAGGGTGGCAAGAAGGAAGCCATTACTCAAGAAAAAGCCCACCTTGAATCCCATTTGAAGTATGCAAAAAAACACTCAGGAGATTCTGTAGCCATGTGGCAAAAAGTTTTGTGGTCTGACAAAACTAAAATGGAACTTTTTGGCCTAAATGCAAAGCGTTATGTTTGGCGCAAACCTAATGTAAGGAAAAATTGATTAAAACTGAAAAACAATATTAGTGAAAGTCAAAAATATGTTTATTGCTGTAATACAAGAATAGAACTATTGTACAGTGTAGCGTCACTCTGGGCTGCAGTGAGATTGGTAGAACTGAGCACCACACAATGCATTCACTTCAGTTTTGTAGATTCCAAAACACACCCTTTTAATGATGTCATTTATGACCCCTCCTCACTATACCTATATGTGGCAAGTCTCCAAGCCTCACACACATTCCTTTGCATCTGTTATCTCTGAGATTCTCCCATCCCCCATGCAAGCAAGCAGAGCAGAGCTGAAAAAGCCCCTTCACAAAAGCCCATAAATGGTCATATTTGCTTTAACTCTAGTCAAACTGCATTGTATTGAGACAGACCCTGCATTCCAAAATACCCCACCTAAACTCTGTGCTCAATGTCTCTCCATTGAAAGTACCATACATTCCAAATATTCTAACAATATAATATGGACTATCAAATTTCCTTACAATCCTCCCTTAGATACTCTAAATATAATATATGAGAGTATCTCACCATCATACACAGTACATAAAACACCACTCGCATCCAGTTCAAGACTCTTGTACTAGCCTACAGATGCCTTGACCAGACTGCACCCAGCTACCTCCAGACCCTCATCTCTCCCTACACCCCCACTCGACCTCTCTGCTCCGCCTGCACTAGAAGACTGGCTCTACCTCCTTTACGCTCCCCTGCCTCCAGAGCCCGCTCCTTCTCCACCCTCGCCCCGCAGTGGTGGAATAACCTTCCTACAGATGTCAGGACTGCCCAGTCCCTGACCACATTCCGGCGCCTCCTCAAGACTCACCTCTTCAGAAAGCACCTGTAGAACTCCTCTGTTTTTGCCCTGGGACACTTATCACCCTTCCTTAAATGCGCTTTACTTGCTCTTATCTGCCCCCTATTTTACTGCATTTAATCCTGTACTTTAGAGTACTGTAATCTGCCAAGTGTTATTTAATCTGTAATATTTTGTACTTAATTATATCCTGATGTAACTATCACTGACACTTTTATCTGCTGTATTATTGAATCGTATTTTGTCACACTTGTACTTGCTTGAACCAAAGTCATTGTATTTATCTTGCTCTTAATTGTATTATTACTTGCACTGTGATTCTTGAAATGTATTTGTTTACGACTGTAAGTCGCCCTGGATAAGGGTGTCTGCTAAGAAATAAATAATAATAATAATAATAATAATAATAATAATAATAATAATAATAATAATAATAATATAATAATAATAATAATAATAATAATAATAATAATAATAATAGTTCATATTCAATTACATAACAGTGATACAAAATAATACAAACTTTATCAAAAGTAGTGATTTATAAGGAATTGATTTAAGATTGAATTTAATCCCAGCGACAAGCTTCTGTTTTAGGTTTAGATGCATTCTAGATCTTACCCGTCTTCGAATACCTGCCATCGATAGGGTTATTAAATCAATAGGAGGCTGTGTGGTCCAGTGGTTAAAGAAAAGGGCTTGTAACAAAGAGGTCCCCAGTTCAAATCCCACCTCAGCCACTGACTCATTGTGTGACCCTGAGCAAGTCACTTAACCTCCTTGTGCTCCATCTTTCGGGTGAGATGTAATTGTAAGTGACTCTGCAGCTGATGCATAGTTCACACACCCTAGTCTCTGTAAGTTGCCTTGGATAAAGGCGTCTGCTAAATAAACAAATAATAATTCCTATAATCAACAACTCCTTAAGATAAAAGTATTTTTGTGTGAATTCGAAATATTTCACCATAATACTTGTGAATCATTCTACGAAGATATATAAACATCATCAGTGTGATTTACAAAAATAGTTAAACTCAAGGTTACTGCTCCCTTAAACAGATAATCCCAGTGTGTTTTCTTGTACAGAAATTCCAAATTTCCTTCATGTATGAATTCATCAGTTTTGTCTTGATGAGCGTCCACTTGAACCTGTATTTCTGCTAAATGTACCTTTATCCCTTCTTCCTCTCCCAGTAGTTGTTTCAATCTAGCTGTAATTTCCAGAAAGGATTTACTTGAAGCTTATTGAAATCATGGTGTTAGCAGCATGAATTATCATTCTCTTTGGCATAGAGGGAAAACCATATTTTCCATGTACAGATGTTTAACAGGTGTAACACAAAAATAGATTTGATTTCTTACAATTTTTCACATTTGTAGTAAAACAGTATTCTAACATTTGTGTATGTAAAAATACATTTTTCCAGAATCCATATTCCAAACCATATCAACCTTATGTTCACATCAGATTGATTTAAACTAACCTCATGATCACTCTACATTGAATAAGTACTAAAATAGTGTATGAATGCTTAACTATCTATCTGCAACATTGGTAAACAATTACCCCTTTTCTCCTTAATTATGCAAACCCCATTACATCTTGTGATATGCTTTACAATACCCACAAACGCAATCATTTTACATCATATTTTTATTGCTAACCCATTGTTACAAATAACATTAACATACATTTCCCGTCATTCATTCCAGACATATTCAATAATACAGAATATCATTTAAATAGCCCATTATTTAAAAAACTAATGTCCATGAAAGGTGCTCTCATAGTCCATTTGTTCAATAACAGAACAGCAATTTCAATGGTCAGTCCTGTTCTTTGAGTGAAAGAGATTCTGTATATGATCATCAGCTGAATGTTTCATTGTTGTCTTCACCCGTCCCAACATTTGAATCTTCATCAAAATCAGAATCACCTCATTTCAGCAGCTAGAAGAAAATCAAGTGCAGTATTAATCCTTTTGATAACATCTGATTTAATTTCAACCTTGACTTTTCATCTTCACCTGGTGATGTCTGCCTACATGATGCAGTCTGTGTGAGAGAAGAAATGTTTGCTTCTTTTATTTCAACGATCTGTTTCATCATAAGTATGATTAATTCGCAAGATCTCTATTGAAACATACAAAGTGCAAATCATCCCTTTGTCTCAACACAAACAAGAGGGAGGCTGTGTGGTCCAGTGGTTAAAGAAAAGGGCTTGTAACCAGGAGGTCCTCGGTTCAAATCCCACCTCAGCAACTGACTCATTGTGTGACCCTGAGCAAATCACTTCACCTCCTTGTGCTCCGTCTTTCGGGTGAGATGTAGTTGTAAATGACTCTGCAGCTGATGCATAGTTCACAAGCTTACACCCTAGTCTCTGTAAGTCGCCTTGGATAAAGGCGTCTGCTAAATAAACAAATAATAATAATAATAATAATAAATATCTTATTGTAATTAGATCACCCATTGAAAAATGAAACTACAATTGGCAATGCTTTTCCTGAATTATTTAATTGCAGTTCCAAGAACCACCACCGAGTGTCAGTGTACAACATGTATTGTATACTAAACATTCTGAACAATTCCCTTTGTACCCTCGCTACAAAGTATTTCCCATGTTAGCTAGGTCTCCTAAGATGTAATACTCGTTAGCCCTGTACTACTGTACCTTGTGTTCCCTCACCCAGTACCGAGAACATTGAAGCAATCAGTCACAAGCCACCTAGACCATGTATTATGCCTTTGTTCACAAACTTTACCAAAAGAATGTTCTCATGGACACCAAAATAAGCAAGAGAGAGATATGTTTCCCAACAGCTACTACAGCACCACTTTTCATTTCCATAATTCATTGATGCATTTCTGCTGTAACAATATTGTCTTTCATTCATTCTCATTACCCTGGTCCAATCACACCCTCCATATTTTTTCTCCAACATTATATATATATATATATATATATATATATATAAATATATATATATATATATATATAATATATATCATATTTACATCTGGTTTCTAAGGTTACATTGATAGGTATGTGTTTGACCAAAATTAATTCATTTTTGTTTTAATTAAATCTTTCTGTTTGTTCTACTGACAATAACTGTTCTCCCAAATTCTTCTAATAAAATATTGTCCCTTTAGCTCAACAAATTTGTCTGCATACTTGAAAACATCCAGACAACTGGTCAAAATAACCACAAAAACACATCCAGATGCATCTGTTTATCAGACCTAAACTAATCCTATTGCAAAGAAAAATCCACATGTTCATTCATATCCAGACTCATTTTTAAACAACACAATCCTAATGTTTTTCAACAACACATCCAGACTCCTTATCTGTTTAAGAGAGCTAAACTGCAATCCTATTGCATCTCCATAATCAATATTTTCCAGACTCCCTGGAATAAACCAATCCTGATTTTCAATCCACATGTTCTTATTACATGCGTCTTGGCATGAGAGCTCTCCACCCATAGCAATCCACATATTCTTTCACATTGATGTTGGGTGTTTTTATGCTAAACTTCAATCTGGCACAAAAATTCAAGCAACACATCGGCTTTGTTTGTTTATGGAGAGTAACCATCCATCTTCCATCTTGTTCATATATCACATCCACATATCTGTTTATCAGAGAGTTTTCAATCCTATTCAGGTCCATAGGATCCATTGGGCTATTTTACCATCCAGACTCCTTATCTGTTTATCAGATCTCTCCATGGTCCATATGTTCATCCACACAACAACTCCTGATTCACCTGGCTGTTTGGCAATGGAGCATTGTCCCCCTTTCGGTTGCTGACAAAACACCAATCCTCAGTTCCTACCACCTTGTGGAACCCATCCATTGTCAAATGAGCAGTTTGAAACTACAACAACAGGAAGTTGTCCAAAATACTTTACCATTGTTTTCTTCCAGGACAAACCTTGTACTTGGCTCTAATTCATGCCAAATCAACCAGGGACTGAGGCAGATTCAGTTCCTTGCTGAAGCACCCCCCCAAGTCACCGATTGGTTTCACGGTCCACCACATTTCACAGTGGGTTTTACACTGTGGCTTGTAGGCTCTCCAGGTCTCCGTCTAACCATTAGCAAGAAGCGCCAGCAAACAGAAGAGCCTCAGGTGTTGGGCAAAGTGTCTGAAAGATTTGTTTTTTATCTGGGGGTGCTTTTCAGCAAGGCTAGAAACAGAAGAGCAACAAAAGAGTCTTTGTGAAGGGTCTACAGGTAACCAGTGTCTGAGGCAAGATAAGGTTGTCCTGGAAGAAAACCTGCTTCCTTCTGCTCTGAAAACAAAGTTCCCCAACTCTGAGGATTGGTTTTCTACAGGTAGGACAATGTTCCATGCCAAGATAGCCAGGTCAATCAAGGTGTGGATGGAGGACCACCAGATCAAGACCCTGTCATGGCCAGCCCAATCTCCAGACCTGAACCCCATTGAAAACCTCTGAATGTTGATTTTAAGAGGAAGATGGATGGTCACAAGCCATCAAACAGAAAGCCTCCTGCTTGAATTTTTGGAGTGCCAGGAGTGGCATAAAGTCCACCCAACATCAATGTGAAAGACTGGTGGAGACCATGCCAAGTGCTTTTGTCTTGAAAGCTGTCCTTGAAAATCAGGGCCCTCCCTCCGCTGCTATTCCACCAAATATTGATTTCTGAACTCTTCCTAAGTTAAAAACATTAGTATTGTGTTGTTTAAAAATGAATATGAACTTATTTTCTTTGCATTATTCACTGAAACCTGGCTGTCCCCTGACAACACTGCATCTTTTTTTTGTTATTTTGACCAGTTGTCATTTTCTGCCTCCTTAAATTTTCTTTTAAATGACAATATTTTTATTTGGAATTTGGGAGAAATGTTGTCAACTAGTTTATAGAATAAAAACAAAAATGTTCATTTTACCCCCAACACATACCTATAAATAGTAAAACCAGAGAAACTGATAATTTTGCAGTGGTCTCTTTCTCTGTCTCTTTTCCAGAGCTGTATATATATATATATATATATATATATATATATATATATATATATACATATCAGCCAGGCACCCAGTCTAAGGTTACAAGTTCCCACTATGCTTGTTCTAAGACCAAAGATTAATTAATTTCTTTAAAACAATTAAATCTTTCTGTTTGTTCTATTCACTCTAAAACTGTGTGTCTTCAATAACTGTGTGTCTTCAATATATCTTCTAATTGAAATGTATTACCCCTCTCTGCAGCTCAACAAATACCCTTGTCTGCATACTTGCTTTTTCTCTCTCCCGCAACACATCCAGACTCCTTATCTGTTTATCAGAGAGCTAAACTGCAATCCTATTGCATCTCCATAACAATCCACATGTTCATATATTGCAACACATCCAGACTCCTTATCTGTTTATCAGAGAGCTAAACTGCAATCCTATTGCATCTCCATAGCAATCCACATGTTCATATATTACAACACATCCAGACTCCTTATCTGTTTATCAGAGAGCTAAACTGCAATCCTATTGCATCTCCATAGCAATCCACATGTTCATATATTACAACACATCCAGACTCCTTATCTGTTTATCAGAGAGCTAAACTGCAATCCTATTGCATCTCCATAGCAATCCACATGTTCATATATTACAACACATCCAGACTCCTTATCTGTTTATCAGAGAGCTAAACTGCAATCCTATTGCATCTCCATAACAATCCACATGTTCATATATTACAACACATCCAGACTCCTTATCTGTTTATCAGAGCTAAACTTCAATCCTATTGCATCTCCATAGCGATCCATATGTTCATATTTTACAACACAACAACTCCTAAGACTCTTCCAGTTGTCTAAACAAATGAACGTTTCATTTGTAAGCACACCAGACAATTGTTCAAAATATGTATCACAAAATGCATGTTACACTCCCCTTTCCACTACTCCGGTTGCTGACAAAATACACAATTTCAGACTGCAACCAAATATGTTCCTACCACCTCCTGTGGAACCCATCCATATCTCTTTAAATGTATCATTGCCAGTTTGAAACTACAACAACAGCGTCTTTGTTGCCCAAAATACTTTACCATTGAACCCCTCAAGTGTAATAGTATCTTCCATATGTTATGCAGAACCCCCACCCTCCCCGATGGCTCCTTGCCCTCTAACCTCATAATCTACTCCTTCAAATCATGAGGCTGCTTAACAAGTTCTTTGTAAGGACTAAAGTTCCCCAGCTGTTTTAATTACTAAATATACTGTATATGGGAAAACAGAAAAATGAAAAATAAAAAATAAAATAAATGAAATGAAAGAATAATTAAATGTGTATTAAATTAAACAAGTTTAGAAATAAAACACAAACATTTTGCTTCTGGCTTGATTTGAAAGACATTGGGTTGAGCAGACTCCCCATTAGATGGCACTGAAGAGCACGAAGCGCTGCAGGTGATTTGGACCAGAGAAGCTCTTGGAGAAGCAATGGCTGAAAGGGCTCAGTGATTCACGAAGTTTCAATTTTCCCATTACTAATACATATACTTGTTGTCAATGGGGAAAAGGAAAGAAATGGTCCACGAGAAGTTTCTTTCGGGTAAGTTTTTTTTTTTTTTTTTTTTTTTTAATTTTTTGCTTGAATGTGCATTTATACATTTATTACAAGAAGCTTTTACCGAAGGCCGTACCGAAGCCAGGGTTCTCGAGTAGGTTTTGTAACCGAGATGGAAGCGCATTACTACAGTCAGATATGCAACAGATCCTAGTTTTAATGTGGTATTTTTTCATGGATATATATTTATATAAACGTTTTATTTCAACACCAGATTATGTCAATATGACCGGAATGCCGCTGATAATGTTAAGTTTCGCATATTACAATGATATTTCGTCGCTAACGAATACGGGGCAGGTAACTAGAGCCAAATAACAATTATTGCCGAAAACAAAGCTAATTTGCAATTCGGAATCCACGAATACTTTTCGTTTTATTCGTGTTTTCTGTTTTTTAGGGTTTAAATTACCAGTCGGGTTGTGTAGGTAATATGTGTGATTGCCAGGTTTTCTTAACATTTCAACTGGCAACCGGGCTGGCTTGACTTTGCTATTTTCACATTTCATGTTTAGGTCATACTTTAGTTAGCGCATATATATATATACTTTACAAATACATAGTTTTCTATAATGACGAGACAAGCACATTTTGTAAAAACTGAACAGAAACGACTAGGGTCAGAAAGGCGTAAAATACAAATATGACTATAAATGAAAATGGTAACGTTGAAATAACAGCATGTGACTAATTGTTTGTTATTAAGGAGACGGGGACGAATCTGTGGGGCACAGTGTACACAAGAAGA
Source organism: Huso huso (assembly GCA_036884735.1). Classification (NCBI taxonomy): domain Eukaryota; kingdom Metazoa; phylum Chordata; class Actinopteri; order Acipenseriformes; family Acipenseridae; genus Huso; species Huso huso. Next base: position 122,663,343 of record CM072663.1, on the reverse strand, counting down.
AGCATAAAAAGCACAAGAAGCACAAAAAAAAGCACCAAGAAGAAGGTGGACCCAGCTTCTCCTCAGAAGCCCTGGAGTCCGATTCAGGAGTCCTTAAACCTCAGCTGAAACTGAAGATCAAACTGGGGGGACAGACCCTAGGAACGAAAAGGTAAAGCTGGTAGAATTATGAGCCTAAAACTAACCAGGGTCTGGTTTGTTAAAGGTGTCTAACAGTAGCACACTACAGTATTGTACTGCAGCCTCTCTCTCTCTCTCTCTCTTGTGCCAGACTGCCTATATATATGATAGTAAATGGCGGTGTTTACATGCAAGTTTTAATCGCGCTACTATAGTGCATTCATGACGTGTCACGCGCAAATGACGCATGATTGTGCTCCTTCCAAAAGTGCACGGCAAAAAAAGTGTGTGACTCAAGTGTCATTACACTTTGGTAAAGCACGGTAAAGTGCGTGCTAATTGGCCTCATTAGTCCCATAGCAACAAACTCCACAGTCGTGCAACATACTTAACGACAGACTTTCATGAAATAACACCATACCTCCTCCACTTCCCCTATGTAAAAGAACGCTCTTCTCTGGGATACAGTCTTTCTGTCCTCCTCTGTAGTGTAAGTAAGATTTTCCTTATCCCAGTCTTACTAATACAAATCAGTTAAATATCCATCCATCCAGAATTATCAATCCGCTTCTCCTGATGAGGGTCGTGGCTAAATTATATATAAATTGCATATAGAGATGTTGATTTATACCATTATTTATTCATTCTAGTGTATTATGAAAGATGCCTGAAAACTACCAGATCGTTATGACCAGCATTATTATCATAATAATAATACTACGAATAATGTAGCTTTTTCCCCGCAGGATGTTTCAAGCTTCCACCCCTTCTGACAGCACGCAACACCAGATTGACCAACTGTGAATTGTTTCACAGTCTCTGTTTTACATGTGAATCCTAAGAATAATTTCTGGAAAATAATAACGTACCGCACATACGCACACTTAGCCTCAGCCACGCGTAAAAGGGCTTTATCTCCTCAACCACAGTAGCTAGCGTGTCCAAACCAACATTAATGTGAAGACCAATTGTGAATTGTTTCACAAGCTATCCTTTACATGTGCATCAAACAAATAAATTGTGAAAAACAATAACATACCGCATATACGCACACAGCGTACCTGACATGCGTAAAATGGCTTTATCTCCTCAACCACAGCAGCTACAGCGTTCAAACCAACTTTAATTTAAAGGATGCCAACTGTGAATTGTTTCACAGATTCTGTTTTACATGTGAAGCCTAAGAATATTTTGTGAAAAAAAAAATATTTGGGGATATCAAGCCATTTTACGCATGTCGTGCTAAGTGTGTGCACATATCCGATATGTCTTGTTTTTCACATATTATTCTTAGGAAACAAAAGCTGTGAAGTTGGTTTGCACGCTGTAGCTGCTGTAGTTGCTGATCCAAGAGCATCGTCTGATCAACAGCACCAAGAGGTGGTTGCGTTGCACGCCGAATTTCTGCGCATAATACGATTCCTTTCCTGCAAATCCATTGCATGGGACTGAAGGAGTTCTTCCCATACAAGAATTAATCTAGCCAGTGTTTGTCTGCGTCTTCTCCATCCATCCATTTTTTGTTGTAAGTAGGCCTATGATTGTATATACCCTTATAACTAATTAGCAAATACACACAAATTATGTATTTATTATATTAACAGCGTTTGTGTAAGTTTCCACATTTTCTGCATAATTAATTTTAATATTTCAACAAAGTACCTGTGTTTGAAACCAACACATCATGAGTTGTTTTTAATATATTTGTTCCATATTAACGCATATGTGTGATTATTGAACACATAATCCTTTTGTTTAGCACATTAACAGTTACGCAGTTGGCTAAGACTAATATATGGGTGTGTGAAAGGACGTCAGTAGCCTAAGAAGCATAAGAAAAGCAGTAATGGGAATTGGTGAGTGCTGTCGGTTTTTGTACACATGCTACTTCTACCATTTCTAGAACAATAATTCTAAACAATAACAGTAATAACTATTATTATTTTCTTCTTCTTGGCAGCATGAACCGTTTTAACTGCAAGCCCTTTGTATTCTAGGCAGATGGGGGGTAACCTTCTCTTCATCTCTGCCTAGCGCGTAAAGCCACATGTGCATTATTTGAACAATATCCTTTATCGCGCAGCATCTCTTTTCAGCGCGTTTGGTGATATTTAAATAAACCCTCCCATTATTTTATTATTAATGAGGTCGTTTGCATTTGGACGACTAAATTCTATCTCTAAAATAAACTCTCATGTAAACGTGGAAGCAGATCTGTCATGACCAAAAAAGCGCGAGAGATCTGTTGTCACGCGTTTCAATTTCTGCTTGTAAACTGCCCCAATGATTGCTAAACCCAACATGCTCACCAATTACCCCTGATTAGCACAAATAATGTAGCTAGTTAAGTCCATATTTGAACTGTCAGAAATTACAATGTGGAGTTCCTGGGATTGTTATAATACATCAGTACTGTAATATGCAGTTACCTCATTGCAAATACAGAAAGGAAGGACAAGTAATCCATTTTTTTGATAGTCATACAGTAGACGCTATGAATTCCTCTGGCTACACATTGAGTGTTTGAATGTGTTTTTGCTGTAACAATGTGGCATTCATGTTACTAGGGCTGCAATGAAGGGTACATTTTGACCTTCGAAGGTTCGGAACACATTACCGAAGGAAGGTTTGAGCCATCGATGGTACTCGCTTGCATAATTTATTGGTGACATCACCATAGCTACTTGTTTATATTTGATTGAAAATCCTATTATTTTACAGGTAATCCATGTAAATGGAGTAAAACATTCATATGTAGTTTAAAAGTACGTTATGTAGAACAGTAATCATGTTTTTATAATTTAAGTAAAAATATAAGTGCAAGTTGTTTATTTACACGTAATTGAGCCTGCTTGCGATCTATACAGTAAGCTTGCATTGCAGCAGCACCAACTGCAGCGGACAAAGCTTTATTTAACAGTTGCCGTTCCAAGAAGGTTATCGGTAACATTTTTCTACTACTAAAAATATTAATAATATGAACTTACGCTTGTCAAGTTATGCCTCCATGATACGAGTCGCTTGCATTCATTTTTTTTTTTGGTTGTCTGGGAATTTAACAAAAAAATCCCAAACAGCAGAGGGGTTTTTCAAGACATTTCTTTTTGTATGTTTCAATACAGCTTATTCAGTACATATTTTACTGATACCCACCCACTGCTTTGGATACTGTCCATACCACAGCAGCGAGCCATGTAGAGTTGCTACGTGCTTGATGAAGAATGAAAGGTCTGGATCGACTCTGGATAAGTACCAGCTGTTTGAGGACAAACCTTCGGAGGTTTAAAACAATCTTCGGATCCCTGGCTCAACAAACCTTTTTCCCCTAGTTAAAGTTAATTAGTGTTTGAGAAGTATATATTTTTAGTATGTTTCAAACATATTTTGCCAGAAGATTTTCCTACACTGTCTTGTACACTAGGTATTCAGTACATATTTTACTTTGAAGTGTTCACATACAGTCACCAGAGGTACCTCCATCCCACTGCTTTGGATACTATGAACCAACTGCTCCATACACAGCAGCGCCTGGCTTGGTAAAGATGTTGCTATTATACAAGATATTTATTTTTTTTTTTTTTACGTTTTTTTTGCGGATTTTAAATAACCTTTTTGTTTACTTAATATGCATTACCACTGAATTAAAATTTTAGATCGACTTTTCACCCTTAGCTGAATTGGGTCTGGGAGCCTTTAATGTGAGGGGATTTATAGTATTCACACATTGTCAAACAGTTTGTTAAATGACAAACCTTCGGAGGTTTAAAACAATCTTCGAATCCCTGGCTAGCGAACAAACCTTAGGACACAGCCCTACATGTTACACACACAGACTTAATGTTGAGTTTGATGAAGTAGCACCGGACGCACTTTTATTTTTTAGTGTAAACCAGTGTGTCTGGGGAAAGCAGAAGGCATAATGGGTTAAGCCAGAAGATGTGTGTAATATATTGCAACAAAGATGTACAGTCTCTTGTTTTGGCTAAACTGTGTATAAACATCAGTGTAACTGAACTGTTTTGGTTATTTGTGATTCCTTCAAAGTAACTAGTCTTCCCCAATGACATTCACCTACTGTGGGGACCCCATTGAGCCTAACCCTGGCTTGGCATTGTCCCCGGTTTTCTGATATGCCTGAACAAGAAGAAATAACTCTTGTTCCCCATTGACTGGATCCCCCTGGTCTTGATTGTTAAAAAGAATTTTTCAAGGTTTGGCTTTTTTTGTTTTTGTTTGTTTTTTTAAATAAGTGTAGTTCTGATTCTTGATTTGGATTATACAGTAAACACAATAACCACACTGACCACTGAGCTGTTTGGCATTTTAGATGAAGACAGCAATCTTGACCCTTCACCCTTAGCTGAATTGGAGTCTGGGAGCCTCCTGGTGTGCCCAGAGGATGAGGAGGAGAAGTGGCTGGATGCCCTGGAAAAGGGGGAACTAGATGATAACGGAGAGTTGAAGAAGAACATTGACGAGTCTCTTCTCACTGCAAGACAAGTAAGGGCCTGAGGAGGTTATAATAGTATATTTGGTTTAATACTTCCATGTGGAATAAGATACTTTATTTTTTAATTTATACATAACAATTTTTTTCACTAAAATAAAAAAAAAAACAGAGTTTATGATCACTAATTTTAGATAATAAATTGCCTTTTTTCATAGTTACAAAATAATATTGATAATTCAAAAAGCCATTTAGCTACCAAAAAAAAAAAAGAAGGAAATGAAAGAGGAACATTGATGCAAAAGGGGAGGAAAAATGCACAATAACATCACAGAAGCCTGCAGGCAGCCAAAAAAAGGCCCACCTTGAAGAGAACAAAACCAAACCCCCAAAGACTGACCAAAACCAACAAGGCCTAAAATCAAAAACAATACTGGGGAGAAAGTGCAGACCCTCCCAGTGTCCTATGGTTAAAAAAAAAAAAAAAAAGAACTACTATTTCTTGTTCCCCATGGTGTTTATCTAATCTCCATTTGGGACCCTGGTCCTTGTTTCTTTTTTCAGGTGTGCATTCCCCTGGGGTTTCTGGATGCCTAAACATGAAGAAATTTTGTTGCAAAGATCAGAATCCCCCTAACTGTCAGTCTTTTTTTACAAAACTGAATAGGTTCATTCAAGGTTTGGCCTGTCTGCAGGTTTATTGCCTTTTGGACCCGAAAATTCTGCTTGCTCTTGTTTGTATTATTTTTTAAGGTAAAATGCTGCAATTCTTGTAGTATGTTTTCCAACAGAGACTGTTAACTTATTTATTTCAGAAACAGACTTGATCCCTACTTATTGCTGCAGGGTTTGTACTGTTTAACCTCCCAACTGATGTACAATGACATCTATTTATTTGCAGTGATACACTCAATTATGTAATAATAAACTTGTCATAAAAATATGTATTTAAGAATCACTGTAAGAAGGCTACCTAAATAAATCATTGTTTATATATAAGCATATTATATTTGGTGAAAGTTCCATGTGGAATAAGATACTTTATTTTTGTACATAACTTAAATTCCTAAAATAAAAAAAAAAGGTTAGTAAAACACACAAGCTTAACATTGCACTTTTTTGATAGTTACAAAATAATATTGATAATTCAAAAATAGATCTATTAAAAAAAAAAAACTTTTACAAAGGAACATTGAGAACTACTTCAGGGGTATCAGAATGCACAATAACATCACAGAAATACATTTCAGGGTTAAATACAAAAAATTTGCCCACTTTTCGTTTGGTTGTTAGTAACCACAATTCAAAAGCATACAGAAGGATCCCAGGGTGTCGGTTTCAACAACATTACTGGGGAAATGGTGCCAGACCCTCAATTCTCTGTAAAAAAAAAAAAAAAGTGCCTCCTATTTCCTGTTCTAAACACTTTATCTAATTCCATTTGTACCCTGGTCCTTGTTTCTTTTTTTTCAGGTAAAAAAAGTCCCCTAAGTCGACAAAATAATACATTTTAGGATTTTGAATGCTTGAATCCCAGATCAAACAGGAGTTCTTTTTTTTTTCTGTTTGAATAGGTTCAGTTCTTTTAGCCTGTCTGCATACGACATGCCTTTTAAACCCGGGATAATTCTGGTTGCTCTTCCTTTGACATTTCTAGAGCAGCAATCCACCTTTTTTGTAATGAGGGACCAGAACTGAACACAATATTCTAGATGAGGTCTTACTAATGCATTGTAAAGTTTTAACATTACTTCCTTGATTTAAATTCAACACTTCACAATATATACAAGGTGTTTTGATGGCCTTTTTTTACAGCTTCCCCACATTGTCTAGATGAAGACATTTCTGAGTCAACATAAACTCCTAGGTCGTTTTCATAGATTCCCATTTCATAGATTGCACATTTTTATTGCCTGTGTGCAGTACCTTACACTTTTCTCTATTAAATGTCATTTACCATGTGTCTGCCCAGTTCTGAATGCTGTCTAGATCATTTTGAATAACCTTTGCTGCTGCAACAGTGTTTGACACTGTGGTTTGCAAATTTAACAAGTTTGCTTAGTATACCAAAATCTAAATCATTAATGTAGATTAGGAATAGCAGAGGACCTAATACTGATCCCTGTGGTACTCCACTGGTTACCTTGCTCCATTTTGAGGTTTCTCCTCTAATCTGTTTTCCATTGAATTATTCATTTATTGAAATATTTTTATTGTGCACTTCACATGGAAATAATACATTTTGAATGGGGAACCTGTTTATTCGCTGTGAATATGATCTGCAGTTACAATAAGAACTTGACATTAGGGGAACTGTAAATAAAATAGGTAAACATTGCCCTCTACTGGTTGACTTGAGAACCTGCATTATTTATTCAAATACTGTTCACTGCAACCTGAAATGAGTTCAGTATTCAGAATTGAGGTATGGAATTTGCTTAGAAAATACAACCGTGTGCCAATTAATGACACAGCATTGAGTTTATTTGTCTGTTGTTTAAAGGCTTACATAATTAAATTAATCAATAACTGTGACACATTAACCAGTTCTAGAACCCCTGCCAAGCAGGGTTTCCATTTCCTGTTGCACCCAGATTCAAGTAACTACCTCTCTCTGGTTACAGTAATGAGTGAGTTATGAGCATGACATTCCTGACAGCTAGTCCTGTAACTGGCAGTATATATACATACCATTATTAAAAGGATGGGATGAGCAACCCCCAACCGCATATTACTTATTATGATTAATATAGAAATAATTTTACCAATGGGGCACAGTTATGACATGTTTACTACAGTCTTCAGTTAACTGCTATTTAAAAAGAAAATCCATGTTACAAAACCAAGAAACAAACAAAGGTGTTACAGAAACTTGGTTGTCTGAGAGTGATGGAGACGAATATAATATTAGTGGGTACACACTTTTTAGGAAAGACAGGCAGGACAGAAGAGGCAGAGGGGTAGCGCTATACATAAGAAATAGTCTTGAAGCCCAGGTGTTAAATCTGGCAAAGAAAACAATGCTGAATCAATATGGGTCAGAATAATGGACAAAAATTCAAAGGGCATAATAATAGGAGCATGCTATAGACCACCAAATTCTGACGCTGAGCAAAATAATCTGTTATACAATGACATTCACAATGCGTGTAGAAAAGGAGAAGCCATACTAATGGGGGATTTCAACTTCCCCTGTATAAAATGGGAAAACCCGATGGGGGGCACGACGGATGAAATTGAAAAGGTGGAAATGACAAATGATTCCTTCTAACTCAATTTGTCAAGGCACCGACTAGAGGGGAGGCTTGCCTTGATTTAGTCTTTTCAAATAACGAAGACAGAATAACTAAAACAGAGGCCAGAGAGCCATTGGCAAACTCAAACCACAACATGGTCTTATTTGAAATATTTAAAAAAAACCCAAAAGTAATGACTAAAGCTAAGGTTTACAATTTTAGAAAAGCAAACTACAAAAGTATGAAACGGAGACTAACAGAAGTAGATTGGAGTAAAATAGAGAAAACAGCCACAAAAAAGGGTGGCTTTTTTTAAAAATGTAGTACTAGAGGCGCAAAACAATTACATCCCAAAAGTAGACAAATCTAAATGTAAAACAAAATGGCCAAAATGGTTTAATAGATCAATTAAAAAAAATATTCAGTGAAATAAGGCACTTTATAGAACGTTTAAAAGGGACCAAAAACAAAGTACACAGAAAGAGTACTTGGAACTGCAAACACAAGTCAAAAAGAAAGTTAGAAAGGCCAAGAGAGAGATAGAAATCAATATTGCTAAGGGGGCTAAAACCAATTCTAAACTGTTTTTCCAATATTATAACAGCAAGAGAACATTTAAAGAGGAGGTTAAATGTCTAAGAGACACAAATGGCAAAATCATAGATGAAGAAAAAAAATAGCAAATATATTAAATGATTACTTTTCACAAGTTTTTACAAAGGAGGACACGGACAACATGCCCCACATGTCGACCTGTTCCTATCCAGTTTTAAATAACTTTAGCATAACAGAGGCAGAAGTGTTAAAGGAACTAGGAGCTCTTAAAATAAACAAATACCCTGGGCCGGATGAGATCCTCCCAATAGTACTCAAAGAAATGAAAGAAGTTATTTACAAACCACTAACCAAGATCATGCAGCAGTCTCTTGACAGAGGGGTTGTACCGACAGACTGGAAAATAGCAAACGTAATACCGATCCACAAAAAGGGAGACAAAACCGAACCAGGTAACTACTGACCAATAAGCCTGACTTCTATTATATGTAAACTTATGGAAACTATAATAAGATCCAAAATGGAAAATTACCTATATGGGAACAATATCCTGGGAGACAGTCATCATGGTTTTAGGAAAGGGAGAACATGTCTAACTAACCTGCTTGATTTTTTTGAGGATGCAACATTGACAATGGATAATTGCAAAGCATACGACATGGTTTATTTAGATTTTTTAGATTTATTTAGATTATTTAATGATTTAGATTTGGGTATAGTAAGCAAAGTCGTTAAATTTGCAGATGACACAAAAAAACACTGTTGCAGCAGCAAAGGTCATTCAAAATGATCTAGACAGCATTCAGAACTGGGCAGACACATGGCAAATGACATTTAATAGATAAAACTGTAAAGTAGTGCACGCAGGCAATAAAAATGTGCATTATAAATATCATATGGGAGATAGTGAAATTGAAGAAGGGAACTATGAAAAAGACCTAGGAGTTTATGTTGACTCAGAAATGTCTTCATCTAGACAATGTGGGGAAGCTATTAAAAAGGCCAACAAGATGCCCGGATATATTGTGAGAAGTGTTGAATTTAAATCAAGGGAAGTAATGTTAAAACTTTACAAAGCATTAGAAATGACCTCACCTAGAATATTGTGTTCAGTTCTGGTCACCTCGTTACAAAAAGGATATTGCTGCTCTAGAAAGAGTGCAAAGAAGAGCAACCAGAATTATCCCGGGTTTAAAAGACATGTCATATGCAGACAGGCTAAAAGAATTGAATCTATTCAGTCTTAAACAAAGAAGACTACGCTGTGATCTGATTCAAGTATTTAAAATCCTAAAAGGTATAGACAATGTCGACCTAGGGGACTTTTTTGACCTGAAAAAACAAACAAGGACCAGGGGTTACAAATGGAGATTAGATAAAGGGGCATTCAGAACAGAAAATAGGAGCCACTTTTTTACACAGAGAATTGTGAGGGTCTGGAACCAACTCCCCAGTAATGTTGTTGAAGCTGACACCCTGGGATCCTTCAAGAAGCTGCTTGATGAGATTCTGGGATCAATAAGCTACTAACAACCAAACAAGCAAGATGGGCTGAATGGCCTCCTCTCGTTTGTAAACTTTCTTATGTTCTTATGTTCTTCTGAAAAACTGGAGATAAAATCTGAAGGGAGGCCACGACCAAAAATTGAAATTGCTAGTAAGAACATGTCATTTTGGGGGGCTCCCGAGTGGCGCATCCAGTAAAGGCGCTCCAAGTGGAGTGCAGGATGCCCCCTATAGTCTGGACGTCGCCGGTTCGAGTCCAGGCTATCCCACTGTCAACCGTGGACGGGATCTCCCAGGGGGCGGTGCACAATTGTCCGAGCTCCACTCAGGGGTGGAACTCTAAATGCTGGTTAATGGCCAGGGCAGTGCGGTGCTGTATTAATGTTGTATTTTAAACACACCCTGGCAGTGTGTAACAGTTCAGTTTATTAGAATCAATTACACATGCTGTATTAATGTTGTATTTTAAACACACCCTGGCAGTGTGTAACAGTTCAGTTTATTAGAATCAATTACACATGCTGTATTAATGTTGTATTTTAAACACACCCTGGCAGTGCGTAACAGTTCAGTTTATTAGAATCAATTAATGCTGTATTTATGTTGTATTTTAAACACACCCTGGCAGTGCGTAACAGTTCAGTTTATTAGAATCAATTACACATGCTGTCACACCCTGTTTAACAGTTCAGTTTATTAGAATCAATTACACATGCTGTATTAATGTTGTATTTTAAACACACCCTGGCAGTGCGTAACAGTTCAGTTTATTAGAATCAATTACACATGCTTCATACCCTGGTTTAACAGTTCAGTTTATTAGAATCAATTACACATGCTGTATTAATGTTGTATTTTAAACATACCCTGGCAGTGTGTAACAGTTCAGTTTATTAGAATCAATTACACATGTTGTATTAAACATACCCTACTGTGTTCTTTTTATTAGAATCAATTACACATGCTGGCTGGTGGAGAAAATTTATTAGAATCAATTAACATGCTGTTTAATGTTGTATTTTAAACATTGGGGCAAAAGTTCAGTTTATTAGAATCAATTACACATGCTGTATTAATGTTGTATTTTAAACATACCCTGGCAGTGTAATTCAGTTTATTAAAAATAATGCTGTATTAATGTTGTATTTTAAACATACCCTGGCAGTGGGAACAGTTCAGTTTATTAGAATCAATTACACATGCTGTTTTTTGTATTTTAAACATACCCCTCCAGTGTGTAACAGTTCAGTTTATTAGAATCAATTACACATGCTGTATTAATGTTGTATTTTAAACATACCCTGGCAGTGCGTAACAGTTCAGTTTATTAGAATCAATTACACATGCTGTATTAATGTTGTATTTTAAACACCCTGGCAGTGCGTAACAGTTCAGTTTATTAGAATCAATTACACTGGGCTACTGTGTTCTTTTTTCTGCTGGCTGGTGGAGAAAATGCGTTTAACAGCTTTGAATTGGGGCAAAATGTTTAGAAGATATGAAAAGTGTAATGATAAAATAATGCGATTCTTCTGCTGCTGGTGGCTTCAGGGGACCCCAAGACCTCTGCTTTTTTTCTGCCTTCTCATTTTTTTTGACCACCAGCCGCCACTAGTGTCATCCCTTAGCATGTTGGATGAATTTTGTCATAAGAACCGAACAGGTTTGAAGACCTGTGGCAAAGTGGTTAGTAGTGTGCAGGTGTGTCTGTGATGCAGCGCTCCAAACAACGGTCCAAACAGTTCTTTAATTTTCCTTATCACGGTTTTGCACCGTTAAATAATAATACTGGCTTTACACAGCAATGTGTATTGAAATAATGATACAATAACAATAACACTCAACACGCACACGGACACTTCTCCAGACAGTGTGTGCTCTTGTGCAGGTGTGGTGAAAGACAACAATAGTGACACAGCAGTGCAGTGGAGTCCGGGCTTATGCTGGCCTGCAGCGACAGCTCCCGGTACGTATTAACTGTCTAACAAGAACAAACAGTAACAGTTAGACGGACAAACAAACAAAACACTAAACACTCACCACACGTTTTTACTTCCATTTCCTTATGGGTCCTCTCAGTAAATATAACAAACTAACAGACTGCATCGTCACATCCCCTGAAATACCCTTAGTCACGCCCCCTGCGATAGCTAGTTCAATCACGTCTCCTTCAATCCATGACTGACACATCACGTACCGCATTAGGGTGATGACTTCTGGCATTGTGTCTCCGCCCCCTTCCTGGATGGCTGGGCTTCTGACTGACCCTGGAATGAACTGCCAAACCATCCAGTCCGGGGCACACTGTTCCTGTTACACAGCGCCCTCACAGGTCAGGAGGGAGATTGTTGACTAGGATTCATTCACTCTCTGTCACAAGACCTTAATAAGAAAACCAATAGTCTGGGAGGCAAACTATGCAGAAAAAAACCCCAAAAAACCAAAAACAAGAAAAACAAGGTAGATAACTTAAAACTAAGCTAAGTGTCACAATGTCTTAGCATATCTCCCTGTTTGTGGGCAACAAAAGTAGGCCACCTATCTGCACACTATTAGTAAGCATCTGTTACTGATCTTACAGAAAGCTTTGAGAAGATTGGGGATTACTGGGGGGTCAGTATTTTTTGTGGAATTCAGTGTGCAGCAGTTTTCTTTACCTTAGCACTTGCACCATTTTGTTTCAATTCCTTTGTGAGACGTGTTATATATTTTCCAGAGGAAAGATGAGAAAGAAATCCAAGGAAAGTGATTCACAGTTTGTACCCCTTCAATGTGATGGGTCTAATCAACTTGAAATGAACAGCCTCACTACAGTAATTTGAAAAAAGTATGAACTACACACTTGTTATCCAGCAAGCAGGCTGCAATTTCTTTTCCAGCTTTTATTGGTGTGAAGTTAAAGTAGTTAGTAGTTATACAAATGATAAATAAACATTCAAGAATATAAAAATTTAAAGACTAAAATGTCAATATATTTACAAAATATATTTTCCTTCCATAAGGGCTTGCTCTTTTCCTTTATCAAGGCAGTGGGATTCCCACTAACGTTTGTGTGAAAGATGGCATATTCTGTACTGTATTAAACCACCAACATCGCTGAGCAATAATACAACTGGAAAGAGGGAATTCAATTAATGACCAACCCACACAGCTTCCTTGTGGTTGCCAAAGTTTCTAGCAATCAGTATTTCATTTCATTACATTACAATGCCGTGAACGATAACAAAGCCGCCCTGTCTTCATGGATTGATGTGAATGTCTAAGCAGTAAGACGTGACACTGGCATAGGGAATCCATACTTCTGAACCAGGTTGGTGAGTAATAGGAAAATGCGCCTCCTAAAATGAAGGGCCTTCCTACTTCCACTCTTTGGTCCAATTGTTAAAGTCGTTTTGTATTCATTTCTAGTATTATGGCTGTGTTAGCCAATCAGTTTTCATATAAGTTCAAGGAATTTCAATTGAAATCTACAAGCGCTCAAAATGCACTGTACAGCAGTGTATTTGATGTGACATTAACAATAATAATAAAGAAGCAGACGTGTATTTAAGGTAAACTCTTTAACTGATATTAAATCAAATAATTCATATGAAATGGGCTAGGGAAGGGCAACATTTCTTTGAAATAATTACACACCTGCCATCACCCAAACCCCTTTCCTTTATAGGCTTATCAGCATCATGATTTCAAGAGGTTTAGCATTCTTATTTCGGCTTAGCATTAACAGTAGAATTCCTTTATGGTACAAATGTTGCATGCACCCCACGATTAAAAAAAACATGATGTCAGATAACTGGAAATGTATTGAGATTGCTGGGGTTGCTGGCGACACTAGTCCAGCAGAGGGCTCCCTTTACCTGGAAATGAAGTGTTTCACATGTTCTTTATAAAACAGAGTTTCAGTTTCATGTTTTGATGAAATGTGTGACCAGTTAAGAAAGCACAGCCAAGCTTTGCAGTAAATGTACATTTCTGGTAAACTCCCCTTCCTAGCAGATTAGAATAAGACAGCTTTCACACAAGAACTGCACTGCACTACGCGTTCTTCATACACCCTGGAAATTGGGTTCTGTCGTATTCATATAAATTCAAACGGTTTATAACGAGCAATCTGCTGAAAAAGTGCTATCCAAAATGAACCCATTAGCTAGCCTTGGCAATCACCATCGCATGAGGGTTAAACAAAGAACCTAATTACCCACTAATCAGCCTCTGACATTGATATGAAGAAATTCGTATATTTAGTGAGTCGGGGTCTGGTTGAGTAAAACCTGCAGTCTTTCTGCAATCATTGAAAATATACCCCTTCACGGCTTGCTTATTAAAATCTTTGCACATGCATTTTAAGAAGGCATGAATTTCGAGATATTTTGTAAGCGTGGGGTATGAGAGGGGTAAAACAAGTTACAAATGCTCTGCATGTTCTCTAATAATGGAACAGCACCAGATGCTTTTAAGTTGTACTGTAAGGTAAGGTAAATAGATTTCAGGTTTATGGAAATTTTACGAGATTACGATGTGATAGGTGTTACAGAAACTTGGTTGTCTGAGAGTGATGGAGACGAATATAATATCAGTGGGTACACACTGTATAGGAAAGACAGGCAGGACAGAAGAGGCGGAGGGGTAGCGCTATACATAAGAAATAGCCTTGAAGCCCAGGTGTTAAATCAGGACAAAGAAAACAATGCCAAATCAATATGGGTCAGAATAATGGACACAAATTCAAAGGGCATAATAATAGGAGCATGCTATAGACCGCCAAATTCAGACGCTGAGCAAAATAATCTGTTGTACAATTGACATTAGAAATTTCGTGTGAAAAGGAGAAGGATTACTAATGGGGGTTTCAACTTCCCCTGTATAAAATGGGAAAACCCAATTGGGGGTGATTATTTTGAAATGGTGGAAATGACAAATGACTGCTTTCCACGCAATTTGTCAAGGCATTATTTCATGCTGAGGCATGCCTTGATTTAGTCTTTTCAAATAATGAAGACAGAATAACTTTCAAACAGAGGTCAGGAGCCATTGGAAACTCAGACCACAACATGGTCTCATTTGAAATATTTTTAAAACCCCAAAAGTAATGACTAAAGCTAAGGTTTACAATTTTAGAAAAGCAAACTATGAAGGTATGGAAACGAGACTAACAAAAGATAGATTGGATAAAATAGAAAAACATCCACAAAAAAAGGCTATCTGTCTTTTAAAAATGTAGTACTAGAGGCACAAAACAATTACATCCCAAAAGTAGACAAATCTAAATCTAAAACAAAATGGCCAAAATGGTTTAATAGATCAATTAAAAAAAATATTCAGCCAAAAAAGGCCTTTATAAAGCGTTTAAAAGGATGAAAACAAAGTCACAGAAAGATTGGGAACTGCAAACACAAGTCAAAAAGGATTTTAGAAAGGGCAAGAGAGAGAAAGAAATCAATATTGCTCTACCAATTCCAAAATTTTTTCCCCATTTAAAACATGGAACATTTTTAGGAGGTTAAATGTCTAAGAGACACAAATGGCAAAATCATAGATGAAGATAAAAATAGCAAATATATTAAATGATTACTTTTCATTATTTTTACATAATAAATAAAATACAGGCCCTGTTCCTATCCAGTTTTAAATAATTTAGCATAAAGAGGCAGAAGTGTTAAAAACTGACATTTTCTTAAAATAAACAAATCTCATGAGATCCTCCCAATAGTATCAAAGAAATGAAAGATGTATTTACAAGCCGCTACTATTCTGAACAGTCTCTTGACACAGGGGTTGTAATAACTGGAAAATAGCAAACGTAAGTTACGATCCACAAAAGGAGACAAAACTGAACCAGGTAACTACAGACCAATAAGCCTTGACAGAATTATATGTAAACTTACAAAATATAATATAGATCCAAAATGGAAAATTACCTATATGGTAAAATATCCTGGGTGACAGCCAATGGTTTTATCAAAGGGAATCAATCAATCTTTATTTTTTATAGGATGCCATTCAAAATGGACAACTGCAAAAACGACATGGTTTATTTAGATTTCAAAAGTTTTGACAAAAATCCTGCAAAAAGATTAATTCTCAAACTGAACAGTAATTCATGAAATGCATGCACATGGATTAACAGTGGTTAACAGGTAGAAAACATCAAAGAACTGATTAGAGGAGAAACCTCGAATCCAGTGAGGTGAAAAGGTTTTGTTTACCACATTTCAAACAGTCCAAACTATTCCTAATCTACATTAATGATTTAGACTCTGATATAGTAAGCAAACTCGTTAAATTTGCAGACGACACAAAAAATAGGAGGGTCCCAAACACTGTTGTCCCAAAATCATTCAAAATGATCTAGACCGCATTCAAAATTGGGCAGACACATGGCAAATGAAATTTAATAGAGAAAAGTGTAAAAGTTTGCATGCGGGCAATAAAAATGTTCATTATAAATATCATATGGGAGATAGTTTAATTGAAGAAGGAACCTATGAAAAAGACCTGGGTTTATGTTGACTGAAATGTCTTCATCTAGACAATGTGGGGAAGCGTATAAAAGGCTAACAAGATGCTTGGATGATTGTGAGAAGTGTTGAATTTAAATCAAGGGAACAAATGTTAAACTCTACAATGCATTAGTAAGACCTCACCTAGAATATTGGTCCTTCTGGTCACCTCGTTAAAAACCTATTGCTGCTCTAGAAAGAGTTACGCCGTCCAGAATTATCCCGGGTTTAAAAAGGCATGTCGTATGCAGACAGGCTTGGTAAATGATTGAATCTATTCAGTCTTGAACAAAAAGACTACTGCCACATCTTTCCCCTCAAACATTCAAAATTAAAAGGTATAGACAATGTCAACCGGGGTCGGGGACTTGAAAAAAAAAAAAAGGACCAGGGGTCCTAAATGGAGATTAACCCATTCAGAACAGAAAATAGGAGGCCACAGAGATTGTGAGGGTCTGAACCAACTCCCCAGTAATGTTGTTGAAGACACCACCTGGGATCCTTCAAGAAGCTGTCACAATGAGATTCTGGGAAATAAGCATACTAACAACCAAACAGAGCAAAGATGGGCTGAATGGCCTCCTCTCATGATTGTAAACTTTCTTATGTTCTTATGTTCTTATGAAATTGATGGAAAACTGCATGAAATAATTGCAGGGGCTTTAAATGTATATTATTGCAACTATTCAGACAGGTCTTGAGTTGATTTAAATGACCTGGTAAACAAGCATGAAAGCTGGAAAGAAGATACAAAAAAAGCCATGAAGCTAATTCAGGATTCCAGATTGTGGTGATTATTTCATGCTGTATAACAGGCAGGCCAGATTGAGGTGATTATTTCATGCTGTATCATCAGGTCAGCCAGGTTGAGGTGATTATTTCATGCTGTGATGAAGGATTTGCAGGTTGGCAGGATTATTTCATGCTGTTTGAAAGGGAATCCTGAAATTTACAGGTGATTATTTCAGCTGTATCGCAAGGATTTCCAGGGTGGAGGTGATTATTTCACGTTTTTATCATCTGGTAAGGATCCTGGCTGCAGCATTCTGCTGTACTCAGCTTCCAGTTGGTTTTATTTCATGCTGTATCGTCAGGATTTCCAGATTGGAGGTGATTATTTCATGCTGTATCGACAAATGCATTGGAATTAGTTCATGCTGTACATCTGGGAGGTGATTATTTCATGCTGATGGACTTTGATTGAGGTGTTTTTCAAGATGGTAAAGTCAGGATTTCCACCACGGAGGATTATTTCATCAAAGGAGGTAGGTTGCTGTCAAGCCAACACAAGGCTTCATTCTGCTATGGAAACGCTTTTCAAAAGACAGTTTCATAGGTTCAAATAACTATGTTCAAAAGATTCTTAGGTTGAGTTTTCCTTCAAACCTACTAGAAGGAGTTCAAATCTGCTGCTGGTGTTTCCTCTTTGTTGAAGAAAACCTGGTCAGACATCCAGGCCTGAAAGTCTTAAGAACATTGGAACATAAGCAAGTTTACTATTTTCAGATGGCTCATTTCTTTAGGTATCTACCAGTATTTTTGACCCCATTTAAAATATGGAGAATTTTTACAACCGTAGGGAAGCTTTTCTGTGCCAATACCAATCAATTCCACCAAGGTGGTTTATTCGTGCATAATAAATAAAATACAGGCCTAACCTGGCTGCTCCAATTTATAAAAGGCAAAACAGCTTCAAATGACATTTTCTTAATGTCTCATTATCATTTTCCATTTGTTAGCTACTATTCCTTGTTTCTTTTTTGCAATAAAAAATATTGTCCCTGAGTTAACATTGTCTATATGAGGATTTTGAATGCTT